>VCJJ01002289.1:30312-58763 GCA_024139415.1 Backusella tarrabulga | reverse complement strand
ATATATATATAGATATAGATAGATAAAGAGATGACTTACAGTCACTTCCCAAGTCAATACCAGACGCTTCGTCGTTATCTGCAGCATTGCTCATTAATGGCAATGTCCCAGTGTAAGGTGAAAAGTGTACCCCCTGGATAGGGGGACTTGGACCCAAATGGGCCGGGGGACGAGGACATGCATCCAATTTCCAGGAATAAATGTGTTCTGTTTGGGCGAGGGTTTGCTCTCTCAAAGTAGGAAGGAATTCCTGAAAACGTGGATGGTCAGTGACGATACGTGTGATTAGTTCAGAATGATGCGCATCTGCCATCAAGCGAAGTTGGTTTAATATTAAGAGTATAAATCCGCGAGTTTCTATTATCGAGATGAGTAAAATGGCGCCTTTTTTATGATGGTTTATTACCTGTAACACGCTTTTTATCTTGATATTCATCCACCAGTCTTGTAACTAGAGATTGCTTTCTTATCAGTGCAAGGAGTGTCGGTTCATAATCCGTGCTCAATACTAGACAAACGATTCTATAAAATAAAGTGTGATAAATGTTGCTTAATCTATTATTTATTTAGTTAATATTCATGGCATATTTTATCACGTATTTGTAATACATTACGACTTTTCAAAAAATGAGTTTACCAAGAATTTCCAAAACGAAGTATTTATAGACGCCAGCATCTCGTTTTTATCGTTTGCATTGTATAGTATTTGATAAATGATATCAATCAATTCCATATCAGAACAAGACAGTGGCTTGCTATTGTAACGTGATTCTTGTTAGCCCTCTTTTTATATTCATCTCTGGATCAATTTCACATTAGATTACCTCTTTGTTGCTGGTGAGCTACGATCATGATTGAATACTAGAGAAAAGTCGGAAATGTATTTCGAAACAAGTGTTTGTGCATGCATCGATATGTTGTAGAGAGGCCCTTGCATTGGTTGCGTTACAGAGGCAGTAGCAACCGTTCTTATTGTCAACAGACCACTGATAAATGAAGTCTGTTGTTAGCTTGTTTTTATCATTGCTATTTTTTGTGCTTTACCTTTTTACAAGTAATTTTATAATATGGATGGTGCGTTCACGATCCTTTGATGGAGGGCTTTTTATCACAGTCTTAAATACTACTCTATTAGTGGCTCAGCCCCATTTAATAGCCTTCATTTCTTTTCTTACATTTGCCAATAGTTCAATCATATCCGCTCCTCTATCAGTCTTTAACGATGCAAACAAAACATCGCCATTATCAACCTGTGAAGCCTCTTCTATTATACGAATGAAAAACTCTTGTGCTGCTTCTACAAAAGCAGGATATTCTAATAATAACAGCGAGTTAAAATGTTGTCATTTGAATACATTGGTTCACTTATATCGCTTTTACCCTTTAACTGTATTGCCTCAATCATCCATTCCAAAAATCCCAATTTTCGTAATTCTTTATGCGCAGCCTCCCTTTGAGCCTTGGCTTCTGGGTTAATATCGCGTACAAATACAAGATTCAACACAGCCTCCATCACCGGGCCTTCTGTCATGTAAGGCAGCATGTAATCAAATAATAGTGTAGCATCGTTGCGTAAAACAACATAATTCAGCATATCGCAGGGGTTTCGTCTTGCCAAATGTTGAAATATTTTGAAAAAATGATGAAAGTTTCCATTTGAATTCGGCATAAACATCTCAAACAAGTGTTGAACTAAGAATCGTTTTATAAATCATACCGCTGTTGTTGTTTAGGAGACAAACTTACCAATTGTGTAGAACTTTGAATTCTGAACCCATAAATGATTGGCTGTCGTGCCAGATAAAAGCTCCATGGCATGATACGATCTTTTCATTGCATCTAAATCAGTTGTGTCTCTTTCACGCTTAGTGTATTCTATCTTTTCACTCAAATTGCATTCTTTCAAGTCTATTTGTGCTTCGCCTTCGTCCAGTCGAGATACGTGCGACATTAGAATGTCCATCATTCCTTTTTTTAAAGAAAAAGAAGCATTAGAACAGTAAAACAAATTATTCTCTCTCACCATTTACCCTCAAGAAACAACACATTGACTATTTTGGAATCTAGTCTTGGAGTAGAGATTTGGAGCAGTTTTTGAATAAGAGTAACAGAAGTTGTCTTGAAGTCTGTTACAGGCTTCTTGGTTTCTGGAATAGACTCGTCTACTTCTGAATAAGACTCTTCTTTCTCAGATTCTGTCAGCCTGTTGCCTTTTTCTTCATTACTAGGCTTACTCATAAGAAAAAAAAAATATAAGGTTACAAACAAGAAGAAGAAAAAAAAAGATGCAATCTTTTTTTCTTTTATCTTTCTTTCGACCAATCAAAAACAAGTCTATTTTTTTTCAAGAGTGGAACGAAAGTATTTGTATTTCACAAAATAGACTTTAGGATCAAGTAAAAAGATACAAAATATGGATTATTTCTTCTTTAAGGCATCCAAGCGTCTTGCTAATGCCTCAAAATCATTAGGATCCTCAGCAGGCGCGGTGACTGTAGGCTTTTTTAAGGGGGATATAGATGGTATCTCTGGTAGATCAAACTGAAGATCTTGTCCAGCATTGGGTTTTGGTTCTGGGTTTTGTAAAGGGGGCAGTAACTAAATAATGGAAAGGATGGTGAGTAACTATGACAACGAGAAAATAGTTGTAACCATTATTACCTCTGCTTGGCCTCCACCTCCGCCTCCACCTCCGCCTCCACCACTGCTTTGATCATTATCATTATCATTATCATTATCATTATCATTGTCTTCTTCTTCCTCCTCCTCCTCCTCCTCCTCTTCTTCATGAACCAAGATATCAGACAACCAAGGCACATCATAGGATCTTGCAATCTCTTCGAGATAGCGTTCCACCAAAAAAGACTCGGGTGCATTTACCTGTAATCTCGTAACAACCTAAGCATCAAAGTATAAATAAATAATAAATAAATAATACGCAGCAACACTGCAATCCTTCTTACTTTAGGATCGACCCGTTCGTCCTCATTTTCTAACGCCTGCATCATAAATTCTTTACCAAACTTGGCTGCCAACTGATCTCTTACCTACAAGGTTGACCCTTTATTTAGCACTTGACCAACTTAGCATCTCATAATGTTAAACCATACCAAACCAAGCTCCTTTGCTTCACCTACGCGTGGTGCAGCCCATATGATCGTATTGACTGCTCCTTCGAGACTTGGTTCACAATTTCTATGTTGATTGTGTGAATAAAGCGTATGTTTGTTTGTGCCCCCATTTTTATTATTACTTGTATTGCTCTAATAGACCAAAACGAGCGAGCAGCAAGTCACAGTAAAGCTCAAGACTTTCCAGAGCTTCTTGTAACATGTCGTCTCTGATAATATGCTCTACTCTTATGCGTGCACTTTGCACCTTTCCTTTTTCCAACAAGGTTGCAATTTCTCTTCGGCTTTGTTGGTTAAGGGAAGCCTTCTTGCCCTGAAGCATCTTTAGTCTGCTGATGCATAGCTTTAATTGTACTTTAAGTCGAGCAGAATTGTACATGACGAAACCAAAAAGATTGGGGAAATACAAACTCGCTCTGAGTTGAGTTTTGTTGTTGCTTGACCACTTGGACACGTGATCTTCGTTTTGGCTCTCCTCTCGCCCTTTTTCTTTTTGAGATTATTTTCTCTCTTTCAATCTAATAAAAGTCTTTTGAATGGCACCCACTGTCCGTTTAACAGATGAGGCGGATTCCGATCCAAACATTCGTTTGGTAGATCCACCTCGACGCTCCAATGTCAATGATGAGATTCGCATATTTGATGGCAAAAACTCACCACAAAACATTTCGACATATGGCTTTTTACTTGGCATGGTGTGCAGTGCCGGTATCATGTTTGCCTACAACGCCAAGACAGAAATTCCTCAATTTGGCATCTTTTTGTCGGCTTTGGCACTATTTCACTTTTTGGAGTATATCGCAACCGCACTATTTAACCCAGATAAACTCACATTAGACTGTAAAGTACATGGAGAATGATGTTTTTTATTATTTTATTTATTTATATTGTGTGTATTATTTAGCCTACTTGATCAATCACAGTCCACACTATCATGCCGCTCATGCCGCCGCCTTGATAGAATTCTTGATCGAGTATTACTTTTTCCCCAGTTGGAAAGGGTTTGGATGGATCAATTATCTTGGTAAGTAAAAAAAAAAGTGATGTGTTGTATCACCAGCGTTAATACTGTATTTTGTTGTCAGGGTTTATTTTGGTGATTGTAGGCCAAGGGTGTCGCACAGTTGCCATGTTTTCTGCCAGACACAACTTTTCTCATCACATTGTGGACTACAAGGAAAATGACCATGTCCTGGTACAACATGGTATTTACAGGTAAAATGAGAATAACATTCAAATCAATGCCAAATCTGAAATAATAATCATAAATGGTACCTTTTCTTTAGTATAATGCGCCATCCTTCTTATTTTGGTTTCTATTGGTGGGCTGTGGGCGTCCAGTTCCTCTTGCTTAATCCTATTTGCCTAGGTTTATTCATTTATTGGCTTCAGCGCTTCTTTTCTGAGCGTATTGCCTATGAGGAACACACTTTACTCCGCTTCTTTGGTCAGGGGTGGACCAAATATAAAGAAAAAACACCAACCTTGATGCCTTTTATTCCATAACAACAACAACAACAAAAAATAAAATAAAAAAATAGACTGTAAACAAGAATGTGCATTTCATTTCCATTTGTCGAGTACAACAACAACATTTTAGGAGTGTGGGTCACGAGTTGAGTTTTTAACGAGATGACTTTGCTATAAATGGTCTGTTTTTCTTTATCTCTCGCTTTTTTTTTTCATATTCTCACGAATCCAAAACCTCTACTTGTTCTTTTTCTTTTTCTTCTTCTTTTACTTTAATGTCACCTCAAGAGTCCTTCTTTTTAAAACTACCCAACGAGATATTAGAGTCCATCATTCATGTATCTTCCATCATACATAATGAGCAAGAGCACCAGTTCTTTGGTTGGTCGTATCCAGAACACAGTTATGACCATCTCAAATCAATAGCACTTTGCTGCCGTCGATTATACGTATTATGTGCACCATTTTTATGGAAAGACAAGGAGTTTATACTTCCCCGCGAAGATGACGAGAAGAGCGAAAATGCCAGCATACAAATGGCAACAGATATTCTTTCGAAAAAGGCACTTTTCCAACATGATCATCATTTAGGGGATTACGTTCGTTCGCTTAGTCGAGACCTCACAAACGGTCCCCATTACGATCTGCAGAATTCGCGACTTATGGCTCAACTTGTATGCAACTTGCGCGCCCTCCGAATAGATTTCAATCCCACATTTCGAACAGAGCAATATGGACTACGCTACTTTACCGAATATTGTCCTCATCTCTGCGAGCTTTATCTCAGTCACTGTCGAGATACCTTTGACGATTTTAAATCACTATGTGAATTTAATAAAAGTTTGATTTCGCTTACACTTACAGACTGTACAATAAAAGAAAATACTTTGAATTCATTATGTAGAATGCTGAAACCATCGTTACAGCATTTGCTATTGCAAAGAGTATTGATTGAGCCTCAGTCAGCACAAAAATCAAACTCTCATCTCATGAACACCGCACAATTTATACATCCTTTTCATTTCCAAGATATAAAAGCAACCCCTATTCCTCAAAATACCTATATAGAATTGATTCAGCATCAGAATCTCACCCAGTTATGTCTATCCGATGCTATTTCCTTTTCCGTCCTAAAGATATTGGTACGTGATTCTCCAATTCTTGAAAAGCTTACCATCATATTAGATGAAATCAACCCTTTTCTAGTCACCCTCTCCTTGTCGAAAATCGCAGAGCTTAGTCATCTCACCTTGCTTTCGCTTTCTTTCCAAAGGTACTTTCCGTTGCCAAGATCGTTTGAACGGCTCCCTTGTCATGCTCCTACCCAGGCTTGGTCCGATCTTGCTTCCTCTTTACCGAACCTACGTTTCCTATATGTCTCTGCTGCACGCGTGTTGGCATCCAGCCTATTTTTCAAAAACTTGATTCAGCACCATGCGCTTCTCTCTTATATTGTCATCCATAATATTGGCTTGGTCTCTCAATCACGTGCAGAAAAGCTGTTGGAGTTGATGGAGGATAAACAGGAATATCAGGAAGAGAAAGTGAGGGATATTTATTGGGAGGAGTCGAGAGCAGTTACGTATTCTATATCTGAATGGAGCGCAAGTGAAGTAACATGTTCTTCTGCTGACTCTTATCTTTGTACATTCGAAGAAGCTAAAGTGACCGGATTACCCTGCTTTGATGAATCGGATCAAGTGTGCTTTATCAAAGGCTATTCCTAATATGGATAAAAGCGGCGTCGTGCTGTGGCATTTGGAGTCTGTTGTCTCAAAAATAAAATGGTATAAAAATAATATAAAACGTGATCATTCGCGAATCTACATACTTGTGCGTTTTTGGTTGAATAGGAAAAAATGGTGCGAGGGATGAGAGTTATTTGAAAGTGAAGATCACAATAACCAAAATAAAAATAAAAATAAAAAACTCATTTAACTGAAAGAAGTAAGTCATAGCTTTTTGAAGATTAAGTTTTATGCATTAAGCATATTTTTGACTTTAAAATAGTTATTGCTGTAATTTTATCATTGATTGCTTTTTGATTTTATGCAAAAAACCATAAACAATACGTAGTTAGAGAAAAAAAAATCTTTTTCCTGTTCATTATAAGGTTACAATTATGCCAAAGTTACAGGTTTAAAACACTTGTTTCCAACACGGAAAAAATCAACATAAACTTTGCTCCTTTGTCGTCTGGTTATTTTTTTTTAAGTTTCTCAAGAAAACGCCGTCACGTATGACAAGATTTCGTCATCAAAAACAAAATGGATTTTTTTTGTATAAATAGGACCATTTTTTTCACTTTTTCTGACACCATTCTTTTTTTCAAAAAAAATTTTTTTTTTTAACTATTTTATCATATGACCTACGAAAGAAACACTAGTCAAGGAATCAAGGCGTGGCTCATCACTGAATTAAGTGCACCGGGATGGAACTCTGCTGTCGTAGCAAAAGGTTTAACGGATGAAGTGATGGCTACGATTTTACAGCAGTATGATGAATTTGACAGTACAACCAAACAGGGCATTTTATTAGCATCATTATATGTTACAAGAGCGGATTTTTTGGCTGTAAAGGAAACTTTGACAAAGGTAAAGTATGAATACTGAATTTTACGTGTGTGTATGAGATGAACCTACGAGGGAGAGTCTTTCCATTTTTGTTTGATATATTATGCATGCCTTGCTTTCTTTTTTTTTGGGAAGGGGGAAACGATAAAGCTTTTTTTTTATCAATTCTTTTTTCTTTACCTCTGTCTTTTTTTTGTTTGTTAAGAAAAAAAAAGGAAATAAGGAGAAAAAAAAAGAAAATCAAGAACTTTGGCAATGAAATAAGATCACTGATAGACTCAACATATATTGGCTATCCGTTTTTCTTTTTCTTTATATCCATTTATATAATCCATAGTATTATTGCATAACATAAACTTTTAATATACGTAAATTTACCTACCAAAAAGTATTTGTCTCTTATTTATTTTATTATGGTTTTGTGTGACTCTCTTTTTGAAATGATCAGAAATACACCTCCCCTCATACATACACAATTTTACGATATCGTACAAAAGCAACGTTATTTACCCATACATACCTCTCTTTCCTTTATTTGGTCATTATTAGGTACTTGAATTGGCATGTAATGATACCGATGAGTTTGTCCGCATTACTGGAAACGTTCTCAAGGATTATCCACAGACTAACAGGTTTAATTTAAATATTGAAGACTGGTCAGACGCTTACAGTCCATTACTGGCAAATATTGGTGACTCAAGTAAGTACAAAAATAGTATAATGTAACACTGTGGTTAACAATTTGATAAATAGTTAAAGAGAACGGTTTTCACTTCCACTCGCCTGAATATATGTTGATGCAGCCACAGGCTCGCAACAAACCTACCTACGCATCTGATTCCTTTACTGAATACAAGCCAACTAACGTTCAACATTTCTCATTAACTGCTAATGTAAAGGATATCATATCATCAGGCGACCGATGGAAATTCTTTGACGAGCTTGTTCAGAGTGAAGAGCGATCAGAGCATGCTGAGGCACAGAAGAGAGAGCAGGCTAATAAGCGTGTAGTATCACCCACATCCAATACTCCAAACCCATTCCCCTTCCCAGCAGCAGGTCCCAGCACCAATACAGTTCCTAGACGTATGAGCGGTGGTCCTCCCAAAAATATGCCTCAAAGATCTGCTTCCACTGGCCACAATCCTCTTTTCGCTCGTCCTCCTCGACCAGCTGCCTCTGGTAGCTCCAGTTTATTTATTACAGGAAAAAGAGGAAAGCCCGCAAGTCTATTTAATAAGACATCATCAAACCCCAGATCAAGTAAGTATATGGTTATATATAATGATGGAAACTTTTTATTAACACTCATCTTTTTTTTATAACATAACAGCAAGTGTTGCACCACTCCCAAGAGGTCTACAAAAGGAGAAAAAGACTCAAATGTTGGATCTCACTGCTTTAACTCAATTTGAACTTAATGCTCATCAGGCACGCGAAAAGGCTAGAGAAGGTAACATTTTGAATTAGTGGTAATAGTAATAACGATGACTTAACTTTATTTTTTGATAGACATTAAAGCTCAAAACGAAGTTAGAAAAGCGGAGGCAATGCTTCACCGAAAACGAAGATCAGAACAGGAGAGACTTAAAGGTGATGAGAAGAAACAGAAACGAACCAGAAAGACATCTATCCCCTCCAAACCCTCTTCTCCCAAAGATTCCACATCCAGCCCCTCATCGCCCACACCACCCGCAGAAGAATCACTACCTACAGCCGAACCAGAACCCCAGCCTGATGCAGTTGTTTCATAAACACGACCTACTTTGTAATATTTTATTTTTTGTTATATACTTGTATATATTTTCTTAAAAAAATTGAAAAAAAACAAAAAAAAAATCATTCAAAGCATTGCTAATATCACATATATCATTCAAGGGCTGGTGGAATCACAACACTTTGCAATACAAAATTATGCCATTTATTTAATTCTTCTTTATTAATAAAATAAAAATCACTTTCTCTCTATTTCTAATTTTAAAAAGATATATCCTCTGTATAAGAAAATAAATAAACTGGTTTCTTTCTTTTTCTTTTTACTTTTCCAGAAACATAATAATAACCTTATTATGCTTCATGATCAACCAATTAAAAAGCCAGCATTTTTAATTGTGGAGATGTTGAATATTGGTCAGGAATGCCAATTTTAATAAATTCAAGTCTTGTTCAATCACAAAACTTCAAACAAATAATAACCACATTGTATTTTTTTTTTAAATTGATGTTATTTATTAACCTGGTATGTATAAAATGTACATTGATAACATAAACCAGAAGAATATGTGTATGTATATTTTTTTAAAAATTCTATGAGGATGCAAAAAAAGGAAATGCAAATAAAGAAATAAAAAAGTAAAATTTATCGCTTGGCCTTTCTGAACAAGAAGACAAAGAACATGAAGGCAAAGATATTGAAAACGTAGTAGGCACACAAGATACCAAAGTCACGCCATCTGTATTCGAATTTCCATCCGATTCTGTCTTCATAGAATTGATTACCAACAGAGTATTGACAGTAATTACATGTATCGTAGACATTATCATTTTCAACATAACCAGCACCACCACTCTTGAAAAATTCTTCCATATATTGGCCACAGGTTTGGTTGGCAGGGACAGGAATCTGGATAAAATCGCTAGCTCCACACTGAACTTGTACACTGTCCATAACGTTGACAACAAGACCTTCTATGACATAATGATATGGATCTAACCAGTACATCCAGGAACTCCAGAAGTGAGGCATAGAAGCAGGAGGTTGCATGATACCAGCAAACAGAATCAAAATGGATGTGAAGAAAGGATTGATAACAGCAGCCATGGGAGGAGTGCTGGAGAAAGCAGCAATCATGAAGCCAAGAGAGACAGAGTAGAGTAAAAACACAACAAAGTGAATATAGAAGAAACCTACACGATCAGAGATATTCTGAAGACCAGCAGTCCAATAGAAACAGCACAAGAAGACAGAAGAGAAGAAAATTAAATAAGGAATCTCAACCAAGATACAAGACAAAGCAAAAGGTGCCCAGCCATAGTAGCGGGATGCATACTCGCGTCTAAAGTACTGTCTCTCTTGCATGAAACGAGGTTGTGCCAAGATAATTAATGCATTACTCATCAACAAAGTAGTAAAGACAGAGAACATACGGTTTTGCATATCAGAGGGAGTGTTACCTAATTTCCAGAAGGAGAAACCAGAGATAAGACCAATGAAGCATACGTTGAAAAGACGACCCATGTTATAAGTAGGACAACGCCACCATGAAACATTCATGCGCTTGTAAACGAGCCAGAACTGTTGAGCAAAAGAAAGAGAATAAGGACTGTTGTTGTTTTTAGCATTGGTATCAATACTTTGGTGAGTCTGTTCAAGTTCAGCATCCAATTCCTTGGCTTCAGGAGAGGCAGTCCAGACTTCGGACCAGTCCTTAGTAGCCTTACCAGCAGTACCAGCACCAACGCATTCAAGGATATATTCAGCAGGGTTAGCACTAGGAGAGCACTTGGGACCACCGTTTCTTTCAAAGTAATCAATCATGGTGCGAGCATCTTGGCCAATTTCACCACAGTAAGCAGTCTTACCACCACGGACTAAAAGGACCAAGTGGTCAAAGTGTTCAAAAAGTGTAGCAGAAGGTTGATGGATAGTACAAAGCACGGGCCAACCGGCATCAGCAAGCTTACGAATGAAACGAACAATATTGAAAGAACTTTGGGCATCAAGACCAGAAGTAGGCTCATCCAAGAAAAGAAGCTTGGGCTTACCAACTAATTCAGTGGCAATGGTCAAACGCTTACGCTCTTCAACAGAAATACCAATACCAGCTTCAAGGTCACCAACAAGGGCATCAGCAATTTTTTCCATTTCCATAAGACGAATAATTTGTTCAACATAGGCATCTTTTTCTTCTTTTGGTACTTCAGCAGATTGACGAAGATAAGCAGAGAACTTGAGGGCTTCACGAACGGTAGCATTAGGGTTATGCACATCCATTTGTTCACAGTAACCAGTTGTACGTTCAAAGTCAGGGCCAAGAGCTTCACCATTCATATAAATGCGGCCTTCGATTTTACCAATTGTCTTTCTCTTGGCGAGGACATCCAAAAGAGTGGTCTTACCAGCACCAGAAGAACCCATAAGAGCAGTGAGATGACCAGGTCTAACGATACCACCAATATCATTCAATAAACGGAGAGTTCCACCTTTAACAGGAACATCATAATTCATATGATGCCAGGAGAAAGTAGTACCTTCATGAACAGCTTCCATCTTCTCATCATTCTCTTCGACAATTTGTTCAAGCTGAGCAGATGCATCAGCTTCTTTGGGAGCTCTACCAGCCTTGTAAACCTTGGCAATAGAACCTTCCTTTTGGAGCTCAATATATTCCATAGCAAGAGCAGTAAGGATAGTAAAGAAGAAGAAGAAAAGCAAGACAGCAACAAAGTCAATCCAGCGCTGCCAAGTTTCATAACCGTAAGCCACATGGAGATAGACATCACCAGAGATGTAGTCTTGGCCAGGAGTGGCACCAGGAAGAGAGCAGGTCTTGTAAGCAGAGTCAGTATAGGTGGAACCATATGGAACAGAGTTAGCGCCTTCACAGCTGAAGTTCATGTTATGCAACTCATTGGATATCAAAGCTTTATAGCCATAAGCAAGTGGGTTGATCCAGTAGATCCTAATTGATGGAATTAAATAGGTTAATTTACAAAATTGGGATGAATGTACTAAAAAAACACTAACCACATGAGCCATGGATGCATAGCCTTATATGGAATCTGATAACCACAGTAAACAAGACAAGCAATCAACAAAATACTCGACAATTGAGAAGCAGTAAAGAAGTTGGGGGAAACAGCTCCAAAAAACCTAAAGAATCCGTTCATACACAAGTTGGTTACCACAAGAATGATGAAGAAAGTAAAGAACTACAGCAAAAATTTTTTAAAAAAAAAAAAATTAGCTTGTTATATATACATATATGAAAATGTGATTGATGCTAATTACCTTTCCGGCATCAAGCACAAGACCCATCATAAAGTAGACACAAAGTTCAAAGATAACCACTTGGAGTAGAGCAAGAGGAATATCAGCAATGACTTGAGAAATGTAGAAAGCAGAAGGATGGTATAAAGCAAAGTGCTTATGCTTTTCAAGCACACGACGACCTTGCATAAATGCAGCTAATTCAGATTGAGCAATCAAAGCATTAAAAAGCAAAGAGAACAAGAAAGAACCACCACGACTGAAGGCACCGCTTGCATTAGTTGACATTTTAAAGAATACTGAAGCCATGATAAGACCTTTGACAACAACACCACCATAACGAGACATCAAAGCACCCTTATCGCCAAAGATAAGTTGGAATTGACGGATGGTAAGAGACTTGACCTGTTGGTAGTAAGTAGCAACAAAAGGAGAACGGACAGGAGCATGTTTCTGATGACCATCAATAAAAGCTTGACGGAACTTTTCATCAGGGCGATCTTGCTGAATTTTTTGTTCATATTCATCACGCTCAGCCATCATTTCAGAGTAGATTTTAGATTCCTTGTAGGCCTTCTCAAACTGAACAGCATTGGCAGGAACCTTTTGCTTATAACCTTCACGATACTGGCGTTCATTCATGTTACAAAGACCAGTCAAGAAATCAGGAGTAGATTTACGATCAGGACAATAGAAACCCATATCCTCAAAGTAATTCTTAGCATTAGAAGTAGGACCAAAGTAGATGCAGCGACCTTCATCAAGAACCATGACCTTATCAAAGAGATGGAAGATGCTATCAGAAGCCTGGTAAAGAGTAGAGATGGTAGTCTTGTGCATGATATCAGTCATGATACGAAGAGAACGAACATAATCAAGGGCAGAAGAGGCATCAAGACCACGGGTAGAACAATCCCAACAGTTAATGGAACTACGAGTAGTCATCTGTTCAGCAATAGAAAGACGCTTACGTTCACCACCAGAAAGGCCACGAACAAAAGCATTGCCAACCATGGTGTTCATTTGCTTTGTCAAACCAAGCATGTTACCAAGCATGTACAGAATTTTGTTGATGAACTCTTTCTTGCTTTCACCTTCAAGACGCTTACCAGGAGTCTTGTTCTTCAAGGCGAAACTCAAAGTCTGTTTAGTAGTCAAAGTAGGATAGTGAAGATCTTCTTCCTCATTGTAACAAACTTCACCACGGAAATGCTTAGAGAAATCCAGAGCTTCAATGCCACCATAAGAAACTTCACCTTCAATGCTAGTATAAGAGGCACGCATGTTAGCAATAACGCGTAACAATGTTGTACAACCAGCACCAGGACGACCAAGAACAAGCAACATCTCACCATCTTTACAGAAACCATCATTTCCTTTCAAGATAGTGAAATCAGTACCTTCGTGCTTGCCCCATTTCCAGAATTTTACGGTATCTCTGACCCAAGTCCAGTTAGTAGAGATAACCTTAGCATCAGCACCAAGACCTTGGACAACCAAGTTCTTCCAGATGACACCCATATGCTTTGGGTAGAAACCTTGAGCCTCTCCTTGGTCATTTTGATTCTTCAAAAAATCTGTCAAGTCAAAATCTGACACATCGCCTTTTTCAGCATCTCCAGGTGTTGAAGATTTGACACGAGATAAGCGGGATTGGTGTGTGAGTTCTCTACGAATTTCTTCATAATTTGACATGGCGTCCTCGATATTGACTGCATTTCCTTCAGCTTCACCAAAGCCACCTCCAGAGGTTGATCTGATTTGGTTATTATAGCTTACACCAGATTCGCTGCTTACTTCCTCTTTGTCGTGAACGCCTTCAATAGTGGATTCATCGGATGAATACTTTCGTCTGCTTTGATACTCATTATCTCGATTATTTTGATTTTGTTGCACTCCCTGCAACGATGGCATATCCATGTTGGATTCGTAATATGTAAAAAGTTGGAGATCTGATAAATTAAGTGGTATGAATTAAAAGGTAAGTAGGTATGATTAATATATACTGCTAATCAAAGCTAGTATATTCTATAAAGTACTATAAAATCTAAAGTATGAAATGAAAAGAAATTGAAAAAAGGTGTATTTTGGTCTCATATTTATACATCTGTCAACTAGCGTAAATTTGATTTCGGAAAAACCGTGGCCTGAACGATTTTGCCATGTACTTTTAAAGTCCGATGTCATAGGGCGGTAAAACCATTGTAAGGTTTATTTCAATGTTGTTGTACAGTATTACATCACGCTAAATTTAATTTGTACAGACGTGCATATCAAAAAAGATACTTTTACATGACGTTTCTATTTTTGTTTTAAATCCTAAAGAAAAAAACAAAAAAAAAGATAAGAAAAAAAGTATAAAAGTTAAGAAAGGTTAATTACTCTAAAAAATTAGGTGTTCTGTCTAAACCTATGGAGTATAGGCACATCTCCGCCTTAAGGTCTTTAAAAAATTGATTGGTTTGAGGCATGTAGGTATTGGTCTGGAATTGGTATAAATCGCTTTTAGGCTCTTCCTCCAGCATATTTGAACCTCCACCTTTTTTTAACGGTAAAATTATTCAACAGATCAAGCATTCATTTCTATATTTGATTGCATCGTCATATATTGCTCTGAAACCCTGATCCAAGATCTCATTGGTACCTTGATTTTTTTGCCCCTTTCCACACCTCTTGAATCAAAAACTCAAAATCGACATGAAATATATACTCTCTTTGGTAGAATTTACTACATAAATGGAGCTTCTATTTGACTTATTTATCTCGCCCGATACTAAACATCGCATATATTGTGTAACTTTATATTATTCATCGGCTTTGTCGGGTCACATACTTCGATATTCCGACATATTGGACAACTAGGAGGCAGAACGCTGAGATGAAATGAAAGCGATATCCCACTGTAAGTTACATTTTGCTTTTTTAAAAAGTAAGAACAAATTGGACTTGATGACAAATTCTAATAATTGAAATCTATATAATGGCGTTGGATTCTTATCAAGAGAGCGATTTGCAAACCAGCTTAAATGGGTAAATTTAGATTATTAAAAGAGGTAAAAAAATGTCGTACAAGCAATAAAGGGAGTTGTTTCTCCGAATTTTTTTTAATGTTGACTGTTGATACAATATGAAGTAAGAGTTAAAAGAAAAATAAATAATATGGAACAATTCTTAAGTAAAGCAATATATAGTTCTGAGAGCTTTGTTTTTTTATACTTCTTCTTTTTTGATCCGCCGTTAATGATCCGCTAACTGTGATCCGCCAGCATATGTTTTAAATCGTAAAATAAAACAAAAAAAGGGTATTAATTCTACCTATCAATTTACACCTCTGTTCAGATGCTAAATAAAGTGCAAGTAAGCTTCTGGTTGTGATGGCTGGTAAAATTCACTTTTAAATTCAGTGATAAAAACGCGTGTGTTTTTACCACGAGCAAGGACCATTCTTGAGATTTCAGTAATAATGTTTTCAAAAATCTGCCTTGATTGGGCATTAATTGGTTACCTAGGTGTCGAGCATAGATGTTTAAAATATTCTTCCTATTTTTTACAGCGCGGAGTTTGCGATCTTGGCAAGGGCAAGTGTTGTGGGACTTTTTTATGATGAAAAGCAAAACTTGTATCTTCCGGTTCAATTAATTATCCAAATTGAACGGTTGAATCTGCGGAAGCTTGGAACCTTATTATCATTGTTTATAAACAAAGAGTGTAAAAAATAGCTTAAAACTCGAAAAAAAACAAGTACGTGGCTGATAACTCTAAGAAAACATAAACTGCTCTCCAGTGAGTTTGTTGAAAGTTAAATAGGAACAAGGATCATAGTAACTATTTAAATATATTTTTCAAAAACCTTATTGACAATGATTCAATATGTTGATTATGAAAAAGAAACAATGCTTTATCGAAGGCAGAATTTCGGTCTAATCATTTGTATAATATCCAAAGCAAACCCAATTCAATATTTCTACATTGAAATAATACTTTATAGGGTAGATATCTCAACATTACCCTCCTATTTTTACTCATTCTTTCAAAAGCCCTCCAACTTCATCTTTATAAAGTAGCTACTTTTAATTACCTTAATATGATGTTCAGTGCTTTAAGAATACATAAACGTAATTGGTATAACTTATAAACGTAGATAAATTATATATTCTTTCCTTGCGTATTACTTACTTTGTGTTTTCTTACATTGCCATGAGATCTTTGTGCTACGCTTTCAACAGTTATGTTAAAATTACGCAAGTTAGCTTTATTTTTTTCGATGAGTTCTACTATCTTGACATTCTCTTACACTTTGTGATTCAGCTGATCAAAGTTTGCGGAAAAAAAAGAGAACGTGCTCTTATTATTTGGGTGAAGTTTGTTCCGTGAAATGTCCAAAATCAGAAATTATTTTCTTTTATGATAAAAATACATCAGACGAATAAAGATGCTGCAATATTTAACGGCGCATTTTTTTTTCGTAGAGTATAAATTGTGAAATAAATCGATACGCTTTAGACGCTTATCTCTATCTCTCATATTGATAAATAAAGAGAAAGATTCTACAATAAAAATTTAGTTTGAATTGAACCTATCGATTTTGAGCTTGAACACATGCATAGATAATAGAAATATTTTTTAAAGGTGAGTGAGTTTTTGTATTTAAACTATTCGAGACTCTATTTAGACACTGAAGTTCAGTATAAGAAATAAAAGTAAACTCACAAAATCAACAGCTGTTATGACCGTTGCATAATAAGCTTAAGTTTGTCGTAATTATAATATTCAATCTTCATGATTTAATGATTATAAATGTTGAAACACTCAACGGAACATAAAAATAGCGTATACCACAATAATACGTATCATCACAAGTTTCAACCGAAACTAGTCATTTCCTAGAGACATTGAACATTTTGTTGAGTAGGTTGTTCGTTTTTGAAGTTATCTTGATAATCATCGGTCCTTGGTACCAATGATCATGTAAAGGTACTTTAATTACCTAAATGGTTAATAACTCAATTGATCAATTACGTAATCATAATCTTTACCAACAAAATTTGGATGAAACAAATACTTTTTCAACTACTTCAGACTCCTTTATAAATAGAAGAAATACATTCAGTAGCTGGAACTCTTCAGCTTTGTTTATTATTTAATTACTTTGTTTAATAAAAGCATAAACGCCATTTCATTTATTCTCTGGTTCCCTTTATTTAATTTATTGTATCATTTTAAGAAATACCATACGTTTGTTTCAATGATTTTGGTCTTTTGACATTTATGATTTAACGTAAGTACGATGCATCTTAACTATTGTTGCTATATTTTTATACGTTCAGCATCCTACATACTGTTTTTTTTTACGGCTACAAATTCTAATAAATTTATAGTGATTGTCCTAGGATGAAAAGCTTTTCAAAATTTTCATAGTGCATAAATATAATTCTAGATTAAGGAATAACTATAAAGTATGATATCATAAGGAAGTTTAGAACTGATTTTAACCTTCTCATCAACCTACAAAATCTTATTAACGACTTTTATTGCAATCATAACATTAATGCCTCTTTCCTAATATTCTTACATAAAGCCACCAACCGTAAGCTGTTTAATGAGTCACTCTTTTCAGGTTTGACTTCTGAAAATGCCACTGGATAACCGATGGATCTTTGTTTCATTCTGCAGATATATCTGTCTAGTTGTCTTGATTAGGTGTCTACAGGGAGCCTACTAAGATGTCTGAAATACATATTATTTCCAGGTTTATGGAAAGGAGGATGTGGTATTGGATCAATAGATTTTCATTGTAGCTCAGCCTCAACGGCAAATTGAGTGATTTGATGACCGTTTTTTAAAAGCATTAGAAGTGCTCTTACACAGCCAATATAAGTAAATATCTTGATATGTTGCGACGAGGAATAAACCTACAGTACTGTAACAAGGTGGCTATCTATTCAGAAATCTCTCTCCACTGCTAGTTACTATATCACACTTTTGTATTCATGAAATATATGTATGGTAGACTAAGGCTATTTTGATCCTCGCAGTAACCCAAATCAATATTAATGTTAAATGTTTTATATTAATATCTCGGAATCAAAAATACCATTCTTTCTAAATTAAAGTCAATTTTGGACCTAAAAAAGCTATAGAAAAAAAAATATTTGGATGCTCAATTCTATTGAAACAATTACTACCAAATTATGTAAAACTACTCTTTATTCTACCGAATTAGTAGTTATTTAATTACAGTTTATTAATTGTGGTATCAGTTACCTTTTAATGACTACACACTCTGCATCAATTTAGAAATACAAGTTTCACACATTATGGAATTGAAATGTAGTGATTAAAAAAGTTATCTTACAGTGATATAATAGATTTATTGCTATTAATTAACAAAAGTTAAAAGTAATTTCATTTAACTTCGTGCAACAAGCACGATATTATGTAACACTACAATGACAAATGATACGCATCAAAAAAATCCTAAATTGGTAGAGGCAATTGGAGTTTCGTGTTTTCTTCTTCTTTTTTATAATTAAGAGCTGATTCTTTAGAATATATTAAGTGGATAGTTATGATTGACAAGCAAATAGAATATATTAGAGTAGATATATTTGAGCCGGATATTCTATAACGGCAATATAATCTCAATTATGAAACGAGGGATGGGAATAAAAAAACCCCAAGAAATGCTTATAACCATAATCAGTGTAATGAATTTTAATAATAGTGTAAAACAATGCGATGTTAATGACAAAGAATCCATGATACATTGGTGAATTTGTGCAACTTACAGAGAGCTGGACATAGCTGCCACGTTTTAACTATTGTTACAGGGAATACATCATAAACGATGCTTTTACAAATTAGAATCTTTCGCAGGCTTAATATATACCATACCATTTATTAAAGAAATGCAAGACGCTATCTAATATAAAGCTATCAGTCTATTCGTCTATATGAGCATAAGATCAAACAAATGGTAGTATATACAATATATCTCTTTTATAACAACCAAGTAATTGCTTGAAAACAAATTAAACCATTAATTGATTTTGGCACATGATATCTTACATCCATCTATATCTTTTTCGAGAGATCTTTGGGTAAGTCGCATGTTAGACGTCTAGCTCACGTGAAAAATCCTATTTTTGAGCTAAGAATCACATGCCAAAATTAATATAAAGCTCGTTCCAAGTGTTGGTGCAAAGTTAAATATAAGTACTGATGTAAACATATATATATACATGTATTATATCAGCAATCCTCTTTTTTAGTGAATTTTTTTTGGGAATATACTTAAAACACTGCCCTATTATTCTCTTTACTTCTAAAAATGGCCTCAAGAAAATCTCAAAATCCATCATCTAGTCAATACTCATGCTGGCCAAAGTCAAGTCCAAATAGCGAAGAATTAATTGAAGGTATGTATTTTAATTGAATAAAACTTTAAATACTAACATTATACTATAAAGTAACAATTCCCAGTCAAAGATCATATAACTCGGTAAACAATGATAAAAGTAATTTATACCAGACAACTGCTACCACTGTAGATTACAGTAACTCAGTATACTCGAGTATGTCATCTTCATACTATAATGACACCAGTTCCCAATTATATGATCCCTACGAACAACCTTTAAATTATAGCTCATATCAAGAAGAAGCGCTTCCAGCTGCATCAACTTACACCCAGTCATTCAGACAAACCAAACCTGTCAATAAAAAAAAACGATGGAGTCCTGATTTCCCTCAGCCATATCATATCCCTGATCACAGTAGTTATAGACATTTAGACATTGACGAATCCCTTGATGATAATGCGTCATCTTCATCTACAAGAAATCAAAATTCAAGAGAAAGAAGACCTAGAAAACAACCTCATGAACTATTGACAGAATCTCAAAAAAAGGCAAACCACATAGCATCAGAGCAAAAACGACGACAAAACATTAGACTTGGTTTCGAGAAGCTAATTGATATTGTACCTTCTCTAAATCATGGTAATAGAAGCGAAGCATTAATTCTCCAAAAATGTAGGTTACTACTTTAATTTAATTCTAGAGAATATAAATCAATCTTTGTCACATTCATTATAGCGGTCGACCATATTAATTATCTTATATCGATGAAAAATGAGCTTAAGAGCCAAGTCCGTGATTTACAAAGTACATTAGGAGAGTCGTAAGTACTTACTTAGTTACTTGAACTCATTTATTGATTTTCGTTTTGTTAATACAATTTAGAAAGTTTGATGAAGATGTAAGTAAACAATATTAAAAAAATTAAGACTGGTTTTCACTAACCGAAATTATATCTATTAGTCTTCTGATGATGAACATATATTTTCATATTAACCAATAGAAGTTGCTAATAAGTAATTAAATATTACTTTTTGCCATGGAAAAAGAGCAAAAGGAGGAAGCATTGCAATGGAGGCTTTTATATCACCTCTTATGTATATAATATCTAATATTCAACCCCACTTACTTGCATCAATAAAAACTCATTGTTAAAAAAATTGAACATGTTCTTTAATACGAATATAAAAACTGATACTAACGTTCATATATCTTTATTATCTTTATTTTGGTATTCATCTTTTTCTTTAAATTTCAATGAAAAGCTAAGTTATTTAGTTAGATACTATCAACATAGGAATTTTACATTGCGTATTGATGAACTCCTTCCTCTAAGAAAAGAAAAAACATTCTTTTAGAATTGATAGAGTTATACTCTTTTAATGTTATCTTTTCTCTTTTTAATGATCATACTGTGATCTTATGATTTAAACTATTATTGGTGATGACCTTGCATGCGAAAATTGCAGATCATTATATATCAGTGCCGAGCAAATGCAATTGAGATTGAACTGTTTAAAAAAATCAGGGGTATTTAAATAACGATATAGATGACTATAGCAGTTATTATAGCTAAAAAATAAATACTTTTAAAAGCCTAATTGGATTAGTTTCACGCTATTTAGTGATTGAGAACATTGGTGAAAGTACTTTCACATTTTCTAAATTAAAACAACATTACAAAAATAGACCACTCATGAAAATGACAGCAAAGTCCGCGAGATTCCGATCCCCGCATCGACCATCCTCCACTGTTAACATGGTGCATCTCTGTATTAATTCCTTGTCTTATTTCTCTCTTTCTTTCATTTTCTTCTCTCTTTTTCTTCTTTTCAATTTTTTGTTTACAGAAATATTTACTCATAATTCTATTTTTTTTAAATATACCCTTTCGCCATGACAATTTTATTCAAACACTTCTTGTGTTGATATTAGTCATATTATGGAGTAATAATGATATACCCAAAAATGTATTGTATGAGCATGTCCATGTATCTTACTTCCTCGTGTAAATAGGATCAGACCATTCGTATTCTATTTCAAGAGCGAAGTTGCTTATTGAAGAAATAAAAATGAATATTATGTATGATATATTATCATCTGATATTCCGAAGTATGATTCAATGCATATGCTGCTTGTAATAGAGAAATTAAAGTTTGATGATTTAAATGTTACAGTAATGTACAAATGGCGTGAGTTTTTTTTTTGGTGTTTACAGGTGCCTGAGGGGCAGTTACATTTAGCTTCAAAAAAGATGAGGTGAGGATTTCTCAACCAATCAAATAAAGTTTTTACATATAGCTATAATAAGATTTGAAAAGTGGCCTGTTTCTTTTATTTAACATATAACTGCTCTTATTTCTCCATTAAACTCATCATTGTTTCTTCATAGAATATGCTTCAAGACTTAGCTGAATTGGATTTTGACACATACTTTGATGTTGCTTCATCCAATCAACAACAACAGCAACAACAACAACAACAACAGCAGCAGCAGGAAAACCGTGATATCCTATATCATAGTAATATAAACCAAAATGCCTCTACATTAAATTCTCTGCTAAATTCAAAACACTTGCCTCTGGAAAATACGCAAAGTACGCTCCAGTATACACTATCAGATCAAAATAATAGCTTCGATATATTTGACTGGGATATTTGTTCTCATCAAATCGCCAAGCAAAAATCTACTTCAAGCTCTCCACAGTCCTCTTCAGATGCCTTTTCTCCTCATTCACTCTCCACGTTTATTGATAGCCCACCATACACAAGTTTAGGATACTCTTTCAATGAAAACATAAAAAATGAGACCAATGGAGTTTTTGATTGTCTTTTAACAACAAATAAAAAGACAGATTATATGAATGACATCCGTTTTGATGGAAGTATACCGGGTATAACAATACCATCAACTCCAATTAATGAATTACCTTCAGACAACAAAATTTTTCTGCTTTGGCCACTTACATCAACAACCTACAGCGTCTCTCCTCGTTTAAATGAAACTACATTAGATAGCGGCTTTCCATCAATAGATAATTGGGAGGGATTAAAAAGTATGTGCTTTTTGAAATAAAAGATAAATATACTTTAACTAATCTTTATTCTATTCAGGTCAAAATGATAGCAGCATGTACCCTTTTGATACTAATAACGATCATCATGAAGCTAGAACCTGGAGAAAATCCAGCCGGTTTACCGGTGTTGCGAATGAGATGGATAACCAGCGTCGACCACTAGAACCTGGAAAACGATTAAAAAAGGTTGCCCATAACGCCATCGAGCGGAGATATAGAAACAACATTAACGACCGTATTCGTGAGCTAAAAAATGTCGTTCCAGCCCTCTACAAGGCACATATAAAAGAAAAAGGTGAAGAAGACGAGAATGATTCTGGCGATGAATCGGAAGAGCTCGTTGACGGTGTTCAAGCTGCAAAAAAACTAAACAAAGCCACAATATTATGTAAAGCCACAGAATACATCAATTTTCTTAAGCATTCAAATGATACAACAGAGCAAGAAAACCATATTTTACAACAAATAATTGCACAGATGCCAGGCGGTAACGAAGTTTTAAGCAGATTTCTCCATCAAAAGAGTGAATTTAAAAAGTCCGAAACTGAACGTTTAGCCAGCGAACGCAAGAAAGTGAGTGAACAAGAGCGAATCGAGCGCCAAAGAGTCCTAAGGGAAAAGGCAGCTCAAAGGGCAGCTCTTGCACAGATACTCCCAAAACCGGAAAAAAAACCTTATCGTCGCCGTCAGTCGAAAAAGCAATCTACTAGCACAAAAAAGTCAGAATCAGATCTCGATAATGGAAACAGAATGCTCATGGCTGCTTTTATGTGCGTAGCCTTTTTTACAACTTCTCCTGGATTAGACTCAGATGTACCAAATATGTCTGCCGGTAATAACCATCAACATGTTGGCTCTATCGATAACCAGAGCTCCATTTTGCCTCGTTCCCTTTATAGATCACCTGTCATACCCGTAGAAGTTTGGTAAATATTCAATTTTTAATTCCGTTCAAATCCGAAGTATTTAACTTTATTTCTAATAATCTTTATTTAGGACAATCGTACGTTATTTTTTATATATATTTGGCATTTTTTATATTTGTTTCGTTCTGATATTCGCTCGCTGGCTTCGTCCCCGCTCTATAAACAAACCCAAGAGATGTTTGAACCATAACCACTATGCCAATGAAGTTTCCAATGCATGGTTCCGCCTTTACAATAGTCTAGGATCAATCCTAAACACTGGTGAAGTCAACATAAATAGCTCGTCATACGTTCTGTACATGTTATTTGATATTTCTCGCAATGTTCTGTCTCTTATGATCCCAAATATCGTACTACCTTTTGTTTACAGAAATAGAAAGCCCATCGGTTGTCCTGAAGAATTATCTTATTCTGGTGCTTGTATTCGTTCGAGTGAAGTCGAGTGCCTTGGAGGTAAGATCCTTTAAACATATTGTTAATTTAAAATGTTAAATTTGTCTTACTTTTAGGTAACCCCAACGTTACTCGTCTTAGCATGTTACACTCATGTGTAAAAATGCTTGCACAACTTCACATTACAAAACGTGACAAGAATTATGTGAAGTACCATGGTCCAAATATAATGGCTCGAGTTTATACTGTATCTGCCATTCAGCTTGAATTGTGTCTACCAAAAGTAATATCATCTTATTTGGCTCCTCGTCATTGGAAAAAAGCATGTAATATTTTGGATAAAAATGCATGTGAAGACAGCAACCAGGAAGAAATTATCACAATGACAATTCAATGGATACATTCGACCTGCCATGAACAAGTGTTACAAATACTTGCTACACGTAATGGATTCTGTTCTGAATCACCATTGTCTTGTCGAAAAACCTTTTATTCCTTTGTACTTCCTTATGTCACATCCTCTTTGGATTTTGTATTGTATTGGCAGCAGCTGAGTAACTTGCAAAACTGTTGGATTGCCTATTTAAATGGAACCAGACCTGTTTTTTCTGAAAAACAACTTACATATATGCTCTCTGTATCTACTACTACAACAGCACCAGGTCACATGCTTCAATGGTGGGTCCGCGTTGGGTTGGCTTTGCAATCCGTAAACAGCGTCCAAGATCAAGGAAACCTTGATGCTCTTTCCGATTACACCAGAACAACAGTACCTGCTGTTAATGCCCACCCCCCTTCTAATCTTTTACGTGGTAATCAAACCATGATTTATAATATGATAGAAGCAGCTACAGCCCTTCAAAGTAACACACACATAGAAAACGTCTCTTTATATCTCAATCAAGCTTCCAAAGATCGCTTTGCTTCAAATGAATGTATACAGCATATTTCATCGGCATTTACTGGCTCGCCTGTTGCAAATCTTGAAGCTAGTGTACTAGCTCTTTCTACCTTGTCTGTAAATCTGAGAACTCTAAAAGCGCTGATATTACACCAAATTTCCCGTGCTTCACCTTCCTTACCAGCCAATCTAGCTGCAGTATATATTGCTGAGCTACGAGATCAGGTTTTGCATGACATGGAATCTCCATACACCAAAAATCTCCCACAAATATGTAAAAAGCACATACAGTCTTATATCTCACAAGCCGATGATACCCTCAGCCTCTAATGAAACTTCTAGATTTTCATTTTTATATATTTTAGCTATCATACTTATCTACTTCACTATTCATTATATATTTATAACTAATGATCTATTACCCTCATTTAAATATTATTATATGCAATCAACATATGCTTTGTAAAATAAATATTGTATAATATTTGACTCATAAAAAAAATCGTTTATTTTAGTTAGACCTGATCCAAAAGAATACTAATTGGCCTTACAAAATTGATTTACTTTATATATAATATTTTGGAAGTGAGACGACCCATATAATCCTTCTATCAACAAATATAAAATTACAATTTTTGGCAGCTCTTCCACAGCTTTACTATATTTTGGCACGATTTTTAAATAGCCTTCCTCTACAAGGTATCTGATACTCCGCAAATACACTGTTTTATCTTTTTAAATTATCTATATAATTTTAGTACTTCAATCTATATTTAAGTATTTTGAATACTTTACCGGCAGCTTGAGTAAATAAAATTTTAAATTTTGAGAATACACCAGCAGAACCAAGATAGGAATTATCAGCTATTGTTTTCAGCATGAAAAGGCCGCCAAAGAGACCCTTGTGGTGGTCGAAGCAGATCTTTGAGTTGTTCCATCATATCCTTTTCTATTACGCCCTTTTGCATAAATAAGAGTAGCTTAGCAATTACATAGCTAACTGCTCTTCGATCAATCCCAATGCTTTCCTCCATTGCGAATGTGTTGCTTCGCGACACCCATTCATACAAAAATTTTAAGCTGGTGTTATTAGGCATCTGACTCTGGTAGAAGAGACTATCTACTCTCCAAGTTCTCTCGCTATGATCACAACCACAAGAAGGTATAAAACGCCATGCTGGGTTACCATGATGATCAGTACTTAAATGCATTCTGTATCTGAAATTAGATTGGTGTTATTATTATTAGCACGTCTTGTTATAATGAATTTATCTTCAAGAACGCCTACCAAGCACAAAATAGGTCCTCAAGAAACTCAAAGGTTGTCTCATCTTCTTTAGTATTTGGAGTTTTTTTTAGATTTTTTAAAATCTGACAAAGATAGCTAAAATGATAAGCACATAATTAAAAGATTTCCGATTTGTATTTACTTATGCTATCAATTACTTTACTCAAGTAAACAACGCTACTTTTGGGCAACTTGAACGAATTATTCTGCTGTAATTGAACACGTTTATTGTATAACTCATAATCAAGGTTTAGTTTGAGAGAAACACCTCCACCAGCACGAATTACATTGTGGAATTCAAGGCTAATATTATATTAATACATAATATTCTATTCAATGCTTTATTTAGCTAACGATTCTCTCTTACCTGTAAGAATGGAAATTTTCCACAATCTCTTCGTTATTAAAAAACTGAATCCAGTCGCTCCAGATACCTTGAACCTACACAATGATACATCAGTATTTATTTTTGTTGTTTGAAAGGTTTATAATACTTACTTGCTCATTTTCTGCCTTGCGCTTATTGCTAATATCTTGGAGTGCTTTTCTACTTCCTTTTACAGTTTGACATGCTAAAAAATAAATGAATGGGTGAATTATCCTTGGAGAATGGGAATGGTAAATATTAGTTTACTATTGACTTACGGTTGCATTATATGCTATATTTCCCATTGTGCCTTTGTTGTTGGCAATACGTGGAGCCCTTGACTTGGCCTGCGTCTCCTTGGTACTAATTAATTGCCAGCAAAATTTACTTTTTTGTTCAATGTATGCTTTAGCATTCTAAAAGCACCCTTGGAAGAAGGAAACAAGTACCAGACCCGTATTTTTCTAAAAAGATTGTACAATATGAGTTCTTGTGTTCTTTGCAAGTTGTCATATATGCTATTTTGAAACCTACCTAGCGTTATTATTACCATCCATAATATTACAACAGCCTGTTGATAGAACATTTGCAGTACTTTTACATTGACTACACTTTTCACTACACACGATGATCATATTGAATGTAATCAGTCTATTAGTTTAGATCATATTTGATTATACTTACATTGTCTCGACGTAGATGATCATATTTATACAAGTAAAAAGGCTTGGTTTGGTTTTCATTTTAAGCTGATAAATAATAATAGAAATTAAAAGAAAGGCGAAGAAAGAAAGAAAATAAAAAGTAATGCTTTATCTTTTCTGAGAAGAGCAGCAATTAATCAGAGCGAATACATAGGTCAAACAATGAAAGGAAAATCTCTTCTGATCATAACTAGTTTATTACTCTCAGGAATGGTCTTTTTTGAATGAAGCAATAGCATTTACTTACTATGGATTGTGTTCATTGTATCATATCTACAGCCCAATTCTCATCAACGTACATTATTGAATTGTCATTCATCTTACGTCTATCAAAATTATTCAAGAGTCTATAAAATTATACTGATTTTCCTGAACTTGTTAATATCTTTACGGGTGGAGGAAAAATAATTGTAAAAATCCTATTATTCCACGTAATTGGTGTCGAAAAAGTTTCTATGGCCAGTTTGTTTTGTTATAAAAGACTTTTCTGTCCGTCTAAAAGACTAACACTGAAACTAAACGAGGGCAGACAGAAGAAACAAAACTTCTGGAAAATTGGGTTGAAAAAAAAAAAGAGAGAAACATTTGACCAAAAGTATGTACGTTGTAACATCATCAATTTCAAGTATCACTCTTTTATGAATTGGATTTAAATCGTTTTATTATTATAAAAAGGAAATCGATACTGTTTTTTCCAAGAAAATGAGAAAAAATTACAAATTGATGAAAAATAATTGAGAAAATATTTCAAATAAATGAAAAAAACCAGGGGAATAATTGAGAAAAGATAATTGTATCATGTATAAAGAGTATATTTCAGACAGTGAGCAAATAAAGAGATAGTTAGCCATGTAGTAAGGTCCATAAAGTCATATTACACACCAACGAGGGATATCATGATAAAAAGTAACCGAGTAACGCATCAATAGGACAGAGGTAGATTCAGCAGATACGATTATTCATCATTTGTAATTTTTATACAGTAACTAAGTTAGTAATGGCTCACTACTTCAGTCAGGGTATTCATACTTACGTCATGATAGACTACTGAGCAGGAAGGCGATAGCCAGCCCAGAGGTAGCAGTTTTCTTGACCCTAGATGACCAAGCAGCAGACAGGAAATAATAACCAAAGAAACAGTGATATTTTATGGTACAACTATTGAAATCATAAAAGCGAGAATAATGAATACTTTATATATCAAATGAATCTATAACTTATGTCTGGCGAGCCAGGCATACTATATTACATTATTTTAGTATCATGCCTTGG
>VCJJ01002289.1:0-30302 GCA_024139415.1 Backusella tarrabulga | reverse complement strand
CCTTTTCTCAATAATTATTCTCCTTTTTCTCAATAATTTGAAAATGTTTCTTAACAATTTGAAATTTTTTTCTCATTATCTTGAAAAAGACAATACACATGATAGGTGAAATAATATCATAATTGACGGAGACGAAGGAGTTAATGTGGTAGCTACCCGCCCTTGGTTTCGAGGTGGCCTCATGAACACAGTGATGAAGAGTATATTTTTTATTATTACATTATTATAACTTATCCCACCCATATATTATTAGTTTAGCATTATTTGAAAAATTGTATATTCCTTTTGCTTGTTTGAAAGATATGATGTATCAAGAAAATAGTTTTAAAAATATTAAATATGAAAAATAAAGCGTGACTTGATTGATATTACCACATTAACGACTGAGTCGGAGTCAAGTGAGATTGTGGTAGGCACGAACGACAATTAATATTGATAATAGTCATGCCCATTGACTCAAAAGCTTAAATCCAGCAGCAATAGTAGTACAATTGTACGTTACACAATATTTGGTAGGGATAACAATAATTGGTATTACAAGTAAAGCAGGTTTTTACTAAAAGTACAGATGAATAATAAATTGTTTTTTTTTGTATAATACAAATATAATAGATAGAAGAGTAGCCAAAAGGTTATTTAAAGTTCATCTGAGACATTATCAGCATTTCTATTATTTCGTTCTTCATCAGAAACACGTTTAGGAGGCTGAGGAAGAAGCCAGCCCTTTTGTTCAAACAAGGTAGCAATACCAGCAAAAACTACCAAGGCCACTGTCATTCCCAGTGTCACTTTCTTTCCAAGGCGGAATTTAGGAGTATCTGTAACCAACCAAGCCTTGACGTTGACAAATTGAGGAACAAGATTTCCAAGAGAGTTGATAATAGCAATAGCCAAAGCTCTGCTTTCACGATCACAAGCATAGATTTCGTTAACCCAGGACATCATAATAGGTGAAACACCATAAATTGGTACAACCATGTATGCACAAACAAAGAGTAATCCAATAGGTAAATCACCTCCATTTACTGCAACAAGTACAATATACCAAACGAGAGTCCATAAAGAGCCACCAATAACATGATAAGCACGAAGGGAGAATTTATCAGATAAGTAGCCTTGTGCAATGACTACAAAGCCAACCCAAAAGAAGATAGGAATCATCATGTAGTTTGCAAAACTTGGGGTATATCCGAGCGATTTCAGAATAATAGGGAAGTTTGCAATGATACCCATACCCATTTGCATACAAATAAACATACCAAGATAAAGATAAATGAATGGCGTAGTAAAAAGATTGCGAAAGGTGACCCAGTTTAATCCCATATTCATAACCATTTTTCCTTGACGTTCTAATCGTTCAACAGCCAAATCACGCAAATCACCAGTGATAAAACGAGTATTATGAGGATAATCAGGGAGAACGAAGAATCCAACGGTGCCAATAACAACAGCAATTAGACCCTCAATGATAAAAAGCCATTTCCATCCACGAATTCCATGAGCACCATCGAGAGTTGATGCAATAGCTCCAGATATAAGACCACTGAAAGCACCAGAGACTTGTGATCCAGCAACAAATAAAGCTGTACGGGCTCCCAGTTCTTCTCTAGTATACCATGAACCTAATAAGAAAACAATACCAGGATAGAATGCAGCTTCAGCAAAACCAAGACAAATACGAAGACCATAGAGACCTTGGTAGTTTTTTACCAAAGCCATGAAACAAACAACTGCTCCCCAGACGAAAACAACCGTTGGCAACATAATACTAGGACGGACTCTTGTAATGATTGCATTTGAAGGAATTTGAAGACTAGACAATATATTAAGATCATGGTTAAATAATCATATACAAAATTACCATATTTTAATTGATTCTTACACAATATAACCAATGAAAAACATAAGAACTGCCCAGTTATATTTATCAGACTTAAGATCCAGATCAACATCCATGCCGTTGGTATATGCATTTGCTATTTTTATTTGTTAAAAAGTATATTTAATTTCACCTCTTTTTTAATTGGAATCCATTTTAATGATATAAAACATACGCATATTATTTCTATCAAGACCATTAGCAAAGTATCCAAAAAATGCCCAAGTCAGTAGGCGATAATCAAGTTTTCTTAAAAGTCGCTTTTGAGTGTCAGCAGTATCATTAGATGAAGATGTGTTTTTGGTATTCTTATAACCATCTTGACTTGAAAAAGATGCCGTCTCAATCGCCTCTGTTTTGTCCCCGTACATCTTTAGGTGTTTTATAAACGAAAGGATGTAGCAATGATTTTTAAATTTTTTCTCAAGACAAATGGCTTTTTATATATCGGATCGAGTGAGAAAAAAGCAAGCGGAGTTTAAAAATATAAAGTACCCCACATTTTCGGCACAGTTTCTGTAGTTCGTTCCTGATATCCTTTTCCCGCCAATGTCGATGATATTAGTTGGCGGGTTACCGATATTTCCATACATCATAAAGCTTCACGAAAAACTTTTGAAAATAGCTTATCATCATATAATAGTTGAACACTAAGTTTAGTAAACAACATGTATTGAAAGCTTGAGCCAATGAGAAGGTTTGTACTCATTTATTTTCACACACCAAGTTATATTTTAATAGCACTTGTGCTCACGAAAAAAAAGAGGATAACGAGGGTTCTCCTTTTTTAACTATTATCTCGGTTATGTAAGACGTGCCATTCAGATCCATACACGGAATTAATACAAAAAAGTGATATTATTGGCTGATTTGGATGTGTGAAGTTTGTTATTTTTTTTTTGGTAAACAACGGGAGAAATGATCTTGTACGTTAGAACCTTAATTCGCTCTAGTGGATCAGTCTATTGGTAGCACACAATTCTCTTCTCATGTGAATGAAGGATGAAAGTTTAGAACGGCGTAGAGATTTGACTTGATAAACAAACTAAAGACAAAATGTGTTGTTATGAGTCACTACTGAATTACACTTATAATATTGGGATAATAGTGTGAAAAGTAGAAGAAACAAACCTTTATTTATATTCTGGAAAAAATGGGATTTGCTCAAATGACCTAAAAGACTGCTGCGAATGTTCTTTTTTTTTGTTTTTACCAAACAGATTTTCACACACCATTTTACTACTTTTGTCTGGTTTGTGCCGTAAAAAAAATAATTTACCAGAAATAAAATATAAAATATACGAATCTGTCTGTGTAAGCTGGATTCAGACATACAAATGACGTTAGGAAACCTATCATGAGACTTTGATTTTATGATGTGTAGGACATTCAGATTTACTAAAATTATAATTCGTATCGAATTACCATGATTACTCATCAGTTATAGACAAGTGTATCATCACTGAATAAGATCAATAGGTATCGCATTAGTACACTATAGTTCATGCATCATAAATTCCAGCCTTTAGAACTACTTGAGTAAATTTATTATCAATACAACTTGATTCTCCAAATAAATAGATGATAAAGAGCAAATTAACTTGATATAGACGAATGAAATGAGACTAATAGCACCACGAGCATGAGTTCGCCCAATACAGATTGCCACTATCCTTTGCGGAATAATTGAAGTGTCAATTATTGGGTTGAAGTCGGGTATTTTTCTAAAACAAGAGAATGTAACTCCTCGTGCGATTTCTCTTTTCAATACTTTTGTGAAAGTTGATGAATGGTTCCACAGTGAATTTGTTCAGTAAATATAAACAAAATCCCATATTGATTTTATTCACAAGATCATAAACTACTAGTGATTGATTTTTACCAGGTGTCTTACTATTGCAAAATATGCAAACTTGGCAAATAGAGGGTCAAACACAGAAAAGAGAATGGTAAATCGCTGTTTATAGCAGCTAGTCCCACGGTTTAGTTACGGTTGAAGCCCAAGTAGGTTCAGAGACTTTTTCTTCTTCGTCTTTCCCCCAAGTGTTGTTAGGCTGATTGGCACCCCAAGAGCTATTTTCAACGTTGTCACTAGATTTCTTTGGTGAGTCCCAATCGATAACGGGCATCCAAGGTGCCTCATCATGCTTGTGTGAATTCCACCCAATCTTCTTTTCTTTTTTGCAGCTCTTTCTAGCGAGTTTTTGAAAGGGTAATGCCTCTGTTGTTAGCTGTGGATTGTTATTTGCAATAGAGGCATTGCTATTATTAGGGTTTCTCCTAAAAGTGAGAGATACTTTTGTGTCTTGTCTAGGGTGTGTCTGATTAGTTGATTGTGGCAGGGCGTTCCTCATTTCATCCAAATGATATGCGTTGTTATTATTTGTGCTATTATTATTATTATTATGGTGGTGACCTCCTTCCTTCTCTTTTTGAGCGTGAATATTCTCCAGTATCTCTCTATCTACATCAGTGATCCATTTGCGCTCAGAATGTCCTCCAAAAGGGGATACTACAACACTAGAGTATTCGCCATTGTTGATGGATCCACGCAAAAACCGCCTTAATAACTCGTAATCAGGAGTCACCGCAAATCTAAGCTTTCTAGTATACTCAACAAACTCCAAAACACCTTGTGGTAATCCTGCACAGATATCACTCATAAAGGTATCTTCCTTAATTTGCCGCATTCTGTCCCACCCTGCACGAGAATTACGAGCCTGAATACCTGTCCACGGCAATGCTCCAAACAGCAAATCGAGTAGTAAGTAGCCGATGCCTTCAAGGTCGTCTCTACGTGAATGTGTCTTTCCGCGGTGCACGTTTAATGATGCATAACGTGCCGTGCCAATCTTATTTTTATAGTTTCGCTTTGTTTCTGGGTATGGTTTCTGGGTTTCAGGATCGCGCCACCAAGTAGTCAATCCATAATCCACGACATAGAGCTCTGGATGGGGTTTACCCCACTTATGAAATACTTGTTCGCACGTCGGACTGTTGTATTGAATGTAAGGCATGCCATGTTGATCGGGAATCTCAATCATTTCGGGTTCAATTAAATAACAGTCGGCTGGAAATAAAAAGTTGTCTGGTTTGACATCTCTGTACACAAGTCCCACATTGTGAATATGCTCAAGACTGGATACCTGCAGCCATACAAACTCGTTTAGTTTGCAGAATATGCTGTATAAATACAAGTAACTCACCATTTGACAGCCTAGATCGACTATTGTTTCTATTGAAAACCGCTTTGTTGATTTTTTCAATTGACTCAGATTCGGACCAAGTAAGTCAATGACAATAACATCAAACTTATCGTGTTGTCCATGCCAATGACATTGGGGTATGCCCGCTAGAAATAGAAAAACAAATTAGCCGCTTTGTTGTAGCAAAATAAACGCTTTTCTTACGTCCGCCTGCTAAGGTGTTGTAGTTGTCGCTTTCGTGTTTTATTTGAGGATGTCTCATCTTTAAGGGTTCTCTCTTAATTGCATATCGCTTTCCGGTATCTATATGCTCAGCTACAAGTTAAATAGTAAGGGGTTAGCTGCTTAAATATTTAGTACAAAGTAAAGCTGTACCTTCAAATACTTCTCCAAAGGACCCTTCACCTATTCTTCCAAGAACTCTCCATTGGCCACCGACTATGACGTTGTTGCTCTCAACGCTCAACTCTGAGCCACTACTTCCATCCAGACTAGTTGTATTCATCCTTTTCGTGCCAAATGATCGAGTTTATTTACTGACTTGATCGCGTTAATTTGGATAAGAGTATGTTATATACACTTTTTATTATTTTTAAATTTTTATAGCTTAAATAAAAGCAGTACCAGTTTGTGACGGATGTTGTCAGAAGTATCCTTACCCCTTTGGTAGACTCTCCTATATATATTGAACTATCTGGAGTTCTGCATTGGATACTTTACTCTTTTCTTTTCTTTTTATTACCACTAATTATCATAAGGAAATGCTTCATATCCAGGAATCTTTCGCACACAACTCGAGCCTGCTAATGGCACCAATGATACCACCTGCTGTGCCTGTTCAGCCTCAGCCAAGCACATCTTCTAGATCAATCAAAGTGATAGAACAACTAGCCAATAGGCTTGAAGATATCCACAGAGAGATTGTAAATACTAAAATACAGGTACTACAAATTTCACCTCTCTATATTTTACTTATATCAATCAATATAAACATTTTATTTAGCTTGAAAGTGCACAAAAAAACAAACTTCAGTGCGAAAAAGATACATTGAATTACACAAATTCTAATAAAGTCTACCGTTCTCGCATAAAAGAAATCATGCATGTCCTTGAGAATAAACAAAAAGTACTTGAAGTAACCAAGCAGTCATCAACACAGCTCGAAATAAAAGTCAAACAGCTTAAAGATGAAGCAATGGCATCTCGTCATCAGCTAGAAGACCTACGAAGAAGAGAACAGGTGCTGGAGCATGACCGTGATGTAGCTGTAAAAGAGAAGAACCAAATTAAACATAAAAAGGGCCTCCTTCAAGATTCAGTTGACCAACTCCGTGCCCGTTGTGAACGAGAGATGGCTTTACTCCAAAATGACCTCTCCGTGCTGGTGAATGAATCAAAACAAATGACTGATAGAAACATGAAATTGATGGATATAGTGGACAGGAAAATCAAGCAACGACAGCAATGTTTGGAAGATCTTTACTCGATGAAAAAGCAACTCCGAAGCAATACTGAAGCTTTTGTAGAAAAAGTTAGGACCGAACTGCAAGAATTTAAGACGGAGATCAAGCAGTCTGCATTGCAGACAAAGGATTGCACTCATGCTGCTATTCAGTGTCGCGGAGAAGTCAATGGTTTGGTTACAAAAATAAAAACAATAGCTGCTGAAATCACTGCTTCGGAGGAAAAACATTAAAGAATCTATAGCTTCTATTACTAACGAAAATACAACTGCCACCTATCACATATTACTATTACTCTCCCATTAATCAAGGGTTCTTTTTTGTATACCCCCATATTCTCCTGATTACTAGTTTAAGGGATAAAAAGGAGATTATGCTTACCCTATCATCTTCCCCCTTGTACAATGAGTATATCTTTAGATTCATATTATTTCAAACTTGTCTGCCCAATAAAGATACAGTTAAACATACATATACCAGTGGCTTATAAGTGCTATTTCTTATATTGTGCCAACTTAAAATATGTAATACGAATTGTAAGGGTTTTTAAAACCACACTTAATGATAGATTATTAGAATACATTTAGTGTACGCATTGGTACTTTTGAACTGCTGATTAAGGGCTTATCCACCTTTTCTTTGTTGTTACTTCTAATTTTGTACATTAATTGACATCTCACTCGTTGCTTTTAATGGTTAGTATAGAAAATCAACTTTACGGAACGCAAAACAGGAATTGTTTTAATGACCGCTTCACAATAGTGTCCTTCAATTTATTTCTACTAGATATAAGACGTTCGTAAAATAAGTATCTAATCATAGGAAAGCTCACCCATTCTCTTATAAAAATATTAGAACAATTCGGTTTAATCTGAGTGTCGTATATTCAGTTGTACATGCCTCGCAGAAATAACGAGCATAAGCAGAGTATTGTTATGCAAAAGCTATACACCCATTATTTGAAAATCATGCTGTTTTCAAAAAGCGCTTTCTTAATGTTAGGGACTTTTTAGGAATCTGAAACTTCTTAAATTCTAATAGATATCGTTCTATTCATAAACAAATATACGTAAGAAAAAGCAACACATTTAATTATAACAGTATTTAATAATTTTACTTTTCATATAAATTTAAACTTGTATGAATATTTCACACTGTTTTTCTAGAGCATACATTTTGTTACATTTTGTTAGATTTGGACATTAATATGAGCTCAGTACTGGAGATATCAGTGATAGCACCAATTCTCATATAAACAATTTTATAAAGGGTAAAGATAAACAAATAATATTCTTATTAAAGCCGTTATATTTCTTATAATTTGGCAGCTGATGCATCTGTAGACTTAATCTTTATATTATCATAGCTCAAATAAATGATAATCCTAAGGAAAAACAATTCACACTAACTTCTGTCGCTTTCAATAATAGTGATGGTATAAGCAAATTTAAAAGTGACTGGATTGATGTAAAGGTCATTGGCACTGTTTTTTCTTCTTAGAACATTATTCCCATTATTTGATAGTTCGATAACGATTGTTGTAAACCCCAATTTGAATTCGTACTGTTTCGTGTATATCATTCTTGAGGCTCGACATAGAGAATGTGGGTATTTTATTGCTTCTTTCAATTTTTTACGCTACTTTCCTTACTTTTAATTTTATAATGAAGAAACCTCAGATACTCCTATTATTATTTGCTTGTAGCAGTAACATATTGAGTGTAGTAAATACGCTTTCCGCCAAACCATCATTGTCTTTTCAAGAACATAATCTTCGAAAAAATGCCCCTCGAGTAAGTAAACCAATTTTTTATGATAAATTGAAGCAGGAACTTACTCTCTCAAACTCTTAAACAGTTAGACATCTCATCTAATAAAAAACACAGGCATCTACGTAAATGTTTTTACTTTCCTATATAATTTTTAAATGATGTCTTACGATATTTAAACATAGAGGAAAGCAATATAAGGATTTATCGAGATAATTCAATCAAAATTGATTTGCATAATTTTGATAAATCCCACCGTATTTCAGAAGCCGATTTCGAAACCTTTTTTCAAAACAGCCAAGATATAGTACAGCCAGCAAAAGAACCATACAATATCAAATCATTAAAAAAGAGAGGTCGAGAAAACGACAATGATGATGACTATGATGACGAAGAATATTATGATGATGAATACAACGACGAAGAGTGCGAAGAAACAGCAACAGAAACCAGAAGGGAAACAAAAACAAGCCATTTCACTTCAACTCAAACTGAAGTAGCGACACAGACAACCATAAAAGATATTAACACAACAACAAAAACTAAGGTGAAAACAGCAACAGTTACAGAGACAACTAATTTGGCTATATCCGGTGTCGTGACACGAATGATCAAAACAACAGACTTTTTAGATTCAACAATAACTGAAGGTTTTACAGTGACCGAAAAATATACAAAGGATATTTGCTCAACAACAACCGAGGAGTTTGTCTTAACTGACTATGAAACTACTAATCTCGGGGGCATACGGACCAAAACTGAATTTGTTGGTATGATAGAAACAGAAATGTATTATTTGGAAATTGACAATCATCATGACGATGGGTACGATACAACATCAACGGTTACTGAAATCATCGACCTTATAGCTGTGTATAAAAAAACGGAAGGTACTGCTGCTGTAGTTACAGTCGGCGGAGCCACCACAACAGTTAAAGCCGATATTCTCACAGAGTTTGAAAAGAGCCCTAAAACTTCTACTATTATTGATTTTGTTGATATTTTGACATTGACAACCAGACCAGATACAACCGCGACTTCTAAAGTAACTGCTGAAGTGGAGTTGCATACTAGCTTAGATATTACTACAGCCACTCAGGTGGTGTCAGTTCCTACACATACCCTTGTTAGTGTATATCATTCTAATATTGTCAGTACTGTCAGTACATTAGCCATAACTCAGCCAAATTGTCCTGTAAAAGCGGTAGCTCACGACATAGAGACAATTACAATTACAGAATCAACAACTAGATATAAAGGAGCACCAATAGAAACAGTCGATGTTACTGATATATCCACCAGAGAATATTATACCTCGATTACAACCATAAAAGCTACAACAATTTCTGGTATTTTAAATACGGCTACCCAAATTATAGGCGGACCAACAACAACTGTTAAACTAACAGATGTTCGACAAGTTGAGCCATACACCTGTGTTGGTGACACGTCGACAGATATTTTGACTGATGTAGAGACTAAAACCACTGCATCTACTACTGTAATTGCTGGAAAAATTACCACTACTACAGTGGATATATTGACTACGACAGATGTTTCTATTGAAGAGAGCACTGATATTGATACAACAACTGCAACCACCTATACTAATGTTATTGGTAGAACAAATCATGTATTCCAACACGTTCAGTTTACATCTACAGGAGCACGTCAAAGTCATGCTGTAGATACTCGAACGGTTACTGAATCTGAATTGACTTTTGTAGATGAAGAAACGACAACTTCAGTTACTATTGTGGATTCTCGTGTTCATTTGGCGACTTTAACCTATACCGATACAGTCACAGACAAAGAGTACTCTACATCAACTTTGACTGACTACTATACTTTAATGCGTGTCGAAACTGAAAATGTTGATTCAGTAATTACCGAAATAGGCGTGGGTACTACAACTGCAACAAAGTCAGAAGGCAAAAGTACATATTTTGCTACTATAGAAGAGACATTGACATCCAGTGGTGGAACTCTAAAAACCACTCAAACTAGCACCCAAACAGAATCTACGTCATTGGACTTGGTAACTGAAACTATTACCGAAATCACCACTACTACCAGTGCTTCAACAGAAAAAAATACAGAAAATCCTTCTGAAGTTACTCTAGTAAAGACTCATACAAGTACTGCGGATGCTATTACTCAAATCACCACAGACGTCATAGAGGGCCCACATACAACTCAAACAACAACAGAAACAACACATACAGCCACAAAAACTGAGAATACCACAGAAACTGACACTTCAAGTAATATTGAAACACAATTCACTACTACCTCAGTTGATTTGATGACGTTAACCAGTACTAATGTAATAACCGAGTCTTTGACTAATAGTGGCTCACTAGTATTGACCACATTTACTTCAGTTACAGCACTCTCACCAACTACAACAACTGAAGTCACAACTAAGACTGTCACAGAAGCTCCCACTACTACAACTGAGGAAACCAAGGGTATTGCCACAGCAATTACAAGTAATTTATTTACATTCTATGAGGTAAAGAAGTCTACGGTATATGGAAGTACATTGACATCTACCAAAATCGATGTGGAAACGGAAACGTCAACAACCTCAGATAATAGCCTGACCCAGACTACTACAGCATATCATACTGATGGAACAGTTACTGAAACCGTTACATCGACTATAACTGAAGAAAACGGCGAAGCAACCATACTGTCAACTATTAAATTATACGAAGGTATTGAAACTATTGTAGAAGCTCTTTCAACTACGACAAACTTTGAAGGAAGCACAGTAACAGCAACAATAACTGATATTATTACTGGCGAAGCATTGACTGAAACCACAACAGAAATGATAACTGAGTCTAGTACCGTTTCAGAAGATAATAAAACTACGTCAATTACTTCAACTCAAGTAACTACAGGTCCTGGCTCAACTACAACTACCACAACAACTAGACATATACCAAAGATTACTACAACTGAAACAACAACTAATGTTACTACAGATCCTGATGGTACAGAGACAGTTACTGAAACTAGTACTGACCTTACGACTAGTGATGAAATCGTAACTTCTATTACTCCTTCAACATCTAAATTTACTGTCACTATACCAACAGCGGTTACCATTACGCGGACAATGACTGTTCCAGCTATCAATTATACCGATACGGATTATGATGGTCTGATAATCACTAAAACTGCACCAACTCAATATTTTACTTCTACAACGACAGAAGCTCAGTCCACAACTTTTACTACAACCACAATTACGAAGGAGATTACCAAAACAGTTAGGAAGGATATACTTAGTACTAAAGCATTTACAGTCTACCAAACAACTACTATGGATGTCTCACTTACAATAACTCAGAATAGCATGGTTGTTGAAACTGTTGCAGGTCAGACAGTTACAAAAACTCAAGCACATACAGTAACAGTATTCACACGAGAAGCCTCAGAAGTATAAACCAGAAGCACTTTTTATCTATTTAAATACCAATTACAATCTATAATAAGCTAATTTATCTAATGTTTAAAATAATATATATCCTTTATTGACTTACTGTCTCTAATTTTAATAAAATTATTACTTATGAAATAAACAATTGTATTGATGCTACTTTATACGAATTGAACAAATTACATCTATAAATGAATATTATAATCACCATACTTTGAGTAAACTAATCGGAATGGCTCATTACGTAGAAATACTATCGAGTAATTTAATTTAATATTTATACCTAAGTTAAAAGTCGACATTATTACATATTATATTAACCCCAAGGTTAATATTATTTCAGCAAATTCCTACTTAATATAAGCGATCAATAAGTCGGCATTAATAAAATAAATTAAAATTCACGGTTATTCAAACAAAACTGCATCATATGTTTACGGTTATATATAAAAATGGAGGAAAATGTTTTATTTTTTTTTCTTTATAAATACAATATAATATGGAATAAATATACAATAGCTATCTAATAGGTAACTTGATCTAGTTTTTATGAAGTTTAAAAAAATGTCTAGAGCGATTATGAAGCTTGAATTCGCTTGGTATATCATGATTGTTCTCTAATACGGCCCGTGCCATGAATTCCAAGAAGCGTTGTCCGTATTGGGAAGGTTTTATTGCAGATATGGCGTTTTTATCATGAGTGGTAAGCGATTTATAAACATGCTCGGATTTCTTCTTTATATCATAAGGTGTTAATATATCAATAATGCCTAATGAATAAAGAACTGGTACAGGTCTATCATAGTCATCAGTACCACGGAAACCACCTTCATCTGTATAGAAAACACAGTTACGGCGTCTATAAAAAAATAGTGAATGAGCTCTTTCTATTTTCTAAACTGGATGCTTGATGATACTCACTCTTGTAAATCTTCTGGTAGTTTTGATGCGTCTAGTTTATTTGGATTTGCTTCTGCAATTGCCCTTCGAATAACCTGAGCCTTACTTTTTCTTCGTTTCATTAAAGTGTTTCTGCGTTCTACTGCTTTTGTATCAGGTTGGAACGTTGAAAGGGTTGCATCACGCACGTTTTCCTTATTTCCGCGCAACATGTCATGCACACCAATCAATAAGCTGTAGTCCATAATATTTAATTGTGACAAGAGCTAAAAGAAATAAAAGGTTTTTAGTTTAGTATACTTGGTTATTTATAGAATTTTTTTTCTTTACTTACAGTAACATCACGCAAAAGCTGGCCCATAAATAATTTACGTTTGGATGGACCTAATCTAAGTTTGCGCTTATTTTTCTCCCAGTTCAAATCTTTCATTACGGCGTATGGATTCTTTTTGATTTGCTCTTCAGGAAGGAATCTACCCAAGGTGGACCCTTTCAAGTCGTAGGTTTCATGAATATCCTTATTTGGAGGAAACACATTACTCATGACAACAAAGTGAATTTTTCGGCCATATGGCAACTTGACTCTGTGGAGGCCATAGTAGCGACATAAAAGTGTATTAGGATTCTCGCTTACATGCTACATAGATCATACATTAGAGTGCGTTTGTGTTTTTCAGAACCTGATGCTTACCTGATGGTACTCTTTTAGAATACTTCTCATAAACTTGTGTTCTGTATGGTGAATCGTCTTGATAATAAATCGATAGTCCCTTGAGTAATAAAAGAAACTTCCACTTTTACCAGGAGATCCAAGCTCAGATAAGATGTATTTACTAGTAAGCGAAATCTAGATTATTGAGCAATAAATGATTAATTAGTTAAGTCTGATTTTAATTTTAAAAATAGATCAAACTTACTAGATAGTCAGCTGGGTCAATACCAAAATTTTTACGGATGTGTCGGAACACCCAGGGAGCATAGTCTTTAAATTTAAAGTCGTATCTAGTACCTGGTGTAAGCTCATCTCCAGCAACATCAAACACTAACTTATGAGAGGCTGTAAAGTCTTCTGGTGTAACCGGTCTATCAATCTTGGCCTCGACTCTACTGACTGCGATGCGAATACCAGTTAGCATATTGTACATTAAAACATAGTTTTGATGGCCCTCTGAAATACGGGTGCCCATTAACACTTTATCATCCGCACTTGAATTCTTTCTTTCATTGAACTTTGAAAGTCTTCTAAAAGCTTTACGGCGACCAGATAATTCCTGTTGAAATTCCTCAGCTCGGCAAATCAGGTTCCTTCTCTCTTTTTCTGCCATACGTTGCCGTGCTGACTTTATGCCGTGTCCAGTGGTATGATGTCGCCCTAATACAGTCATGGAAGAAGTATGGATATCAGTCATCGAGTCGTCGTCTGGAATGGACACGGTGGAATGACGTTTCAAAAACGCGGAATCTGGTTGACTTTGTTCATTTTGAGGTTGGTTTAAACGTAGGCGTTGAGGTTCAGGTGTTGGTTCAGGTGTTAGAGGTTGGTAAGGCGTTGTATATGCTCTCTTCTTTACTTGGATGAGCGATTCATCAATTTCAGGTGTTTCATCGACGCTTGGAGAAACGGGAGGAGAAGAACAAAGCGGATCATCTGAAACTTTCTTTCCTATTTCCCTTTTGTTTGTTGCAACCACAGGGGCAGCAGGATGTATTGGATAACTATCGTTTGAAGAGATATCTGGCTTACTATCAAGCCAGTCTGTGGGGTGAAATAAAATAGGACTTGTCATTAAAAAAATAAATAAAGAGTAAGGAAAAGAAGAATAAGAAGTTTAAGAAGTCTTTGCATCTTTATTTTTATCTGTTACAATAAAATCATCTGAGTTAAGCGTGAATGGCAAAACAAGCAACAAATACTTCACTTTTTTAGAGAATCTTTCTTCAAAGTGGTCACATATTTGCCTATTATGGCAATTTTTGAACCTCGGCTATTGAATTTCGTATGAAACTAAAAAAGAGGAACAGAAAACTCATCGAATCATCTTACTTGTTTACTTTACTTATTTATAAAAATCTGTGAAGTATGACGTCAATACACTCTTTTAATGCAGGTTAAGAGTGATGTATGTTGACAAGTTCAGCATACTTTCCATTTAATAAATACTTGATAGAAATACCATATTTTATGCGTGAAGTAAATTTATGGGATGGTGCTATTACCACTTAATGTCGTATTGGAGCAAAGCCAATGATACAATGCATATGCCGCAGCAAGAACGATTAAATGGCTCGTAAAGTAGTACAGATTTCAGCCTTCCGAGCCATTACAGAAGTGACTTAAAAGTACTATTATGCCTCAATTTTATGTTTGGGTTAAAAATTGACTCAAAAATTTAAACTACTTCGTATAATAGTGGTGTATGTCGACAATGTTTACAATGTGGCGTGTATAAAGTATAAGAATTGGCTGAGCATCACCTATGTACGTGTATAAACACACTTAAGAAAAAAAAATAACCAGGTACAATACCAAGTTTATAATGTACATGATAAAATTTGTTATGCTAAATACCTGGATAGCAAAATTTTATTATTAATTTTAGTTTTCTACTTAGTATAGAGGCTATAAATGTGAATAGAAAATCTGCAGTTAAACTTCAGTGATTAATAGGCATAATCCAGACGGTTGTTGTATCAGCGTTTTAATGTATTTATGTTTGAAACTGTTACCTTGCTCTTATAAGCTAATTATTTGGGATGGTTTGATGATAGCCCGGGCAACTCATTTTTTTTCTTTTTGGTAGTTTAATTTACAATAAGCCAATATTATGATTAATATTGGCGTGAGCGAGAAAAATGACTATTAAATTATTGCTTAGCCATACAAATTTAAAATAATACACACTTTTTTTTGGAAACCTATAATTTGCCTGCCTTAACGAGCGAAGGATTGTCATACACAGAATATGATGAAGTAAGCTTTTTTGCAACATCCTCTATATTTTTGCGTTGCTGTTTAGTGAAATTAAAAGATATGACTCAAAAGCTATTGCTGATGATCTCGGTCTCTCTCTATTTTTAGATAAAAAGAAAAAACACTTCCTACAGCTACATAAATGACCTTGTGACTATGCACACAAGTTCTCCAAGCTCTTCAATTGGTTTGGATACTAGCCCTAATTAACTTTTAGATAACTCATTATGGTAAAATAAACCCCTTTTTGAAGCAAGGCAGCGTATGGTAGTATTATGAACCCTTAAAAACGATATTCCAATATTATTTTCATTTATGGCCGTGTACCACATACATCAGCAATTACGATAACAAAAAGGGAAGCCTAATAATGCATTAGAATATAATTGCTTATCCGTTTTGCGATGCGCTACATTTAATAGAATATAATAAACAAACATCTTCTCCCTGAGGAGAACTTACACCCTAATTATCTGCGCTCTGTCTCTCTCTATTATTGTAAGCCAATTCTTCAACAAGATTGTGGATAGGAGTGAAACAAAGTCAAAGGAAAAAAAATATACTCATACACAAATAGATGTTCCAGTTCGATATGTCTTGCGTTTAGCGCTCGTGCGACAAGAGTTCTAGCCACCTGATTAATGTTAAGATTTACTCGTTTATCAAAAATCTCGAAAGGGATGGCTATACCTGACTCTTTAATTTTTTTTAGATATGCAAGTAATAAGATTAGAAAAAGAAGATGTAATTAGTGAAGATCATTTAGAAAAATGATAAAGTAAAGAAAGTAGAAAAGAGGGGAAGAATCTATATTTATCTATCATGTATAAATTATAACAAAGTAAAAATAGCATAACGAACAAACATTGTTAAGAATATCTTTTAAGTATGTGGAGTATTTCTTTTTGAAATTCGAAATAGATGAAATGTAGATAACTGAAACTGTTTTATTTATTTATTGTCACTATTTTCTTACTTTAAGTAATGGAGGCGCACAAAAATCATACACATAAATATTTTTCCCAAGAAAGGGAAAGTAGGGAAAAATAGGCGGGTTTCTTTAAGTAGGACCAAGAGTCGATCTCCTTTTCTCACTCCTTATTTCTTATTTTTACACTTTTCTTTCTTTCTTTCTTTCTTTTTTCCTGTCTTCTTTTTCTTCTTTATCTATCAAGGCGAAAAATGGGATTCTTCGATAAATTACGAACACAGTACGATTTACATCAAGTGAACAAATACACCAGAAGAAGGGGATCCCAATCCGACTTTGAATTTAGAGGCAAAGACTACTACAGAGCAGCTTACCGTGACGGTGTTTATCTAGAAGACACTTCCATTCCTCGTCGCTCTTCTTCCTCTTCCTCTTCGACTCGAAAGACTGCCGCCTGGTCAACAGTATCCGGTCTTATTAGAAGATCTACCAATAAAAAAAGGCGTTCGCTGGCTCACGAACAAAATAAAACGTCAGAATCTTATACACTTGGAAATTAAAATATTCATGAGATAATCAGAACTTTATCAACAATCATTTTACTATTCCTATCTTTCCTTCCCCTATATATAATATATAAATACATTCACTTTAAAGATAGTTGTGCGTTTTTTTTGATTTTGTAAATACAAATATTTTCAGAGTTTGTTGTATTATTGATGAATTTCTTAAAGTGATGGTATGTGTCACGTTGCAAGTCAGCACCTACACCTTACATTGTTAGTAATTCTGGATATTTATTATTTTAGAATCTTCCGTCAGTTTAACTGGGGATATCAAAGAATAGTAAAACAAGGGATAACATTAGTTGCCACCATATATATATACGTGTGAATCCGTGCTTAAATTTCAGTATTTTTAATATTTCCAAGTTTTTATCATTTTGCTGCTACTATTTATCTAACAAGACATGATGTATAAATTTGTCAATATACATATTAGGCTCGGTGTTATGAAGACGTCGGGATCTTTTTCATCGTAAGGTTTTGTATCACAAAGAGATACTTTTCCTTTTACTATTATACCATTCGAAATAGCCACGATAGTATCATAATAGAGTATTGCTCTTCTAGATGAATCTGTCTATCAAACTTTAAAATAAAATGATTTTCATATGGGTATATATATTAACTTGGCGAATCCTGTACAAAAAGAAGATACGTTTCGTTTTTAAGATATAGAGGCCCTAAATACAAAGTCAGCAAACCTTACTATTTACGCATAGATTCCGCACAGGTCTCCTGCACTTATCGTCTTTAGTAGCAGTTTTAACGCATGTTGACACTATAAGGTTTTAAGCTACTTTCTGGGACTGACCAGGTCCAGGTGATGGTTCCATGGCTTTTGAAAATTACTTGAAAGTTTACAAGTTTTCAAAGAGAATGATGGTATTTGAAACAACTCGTCATAACAGGACTATTTATTTTACTTGGAAAAATCGATGCATTAAATTAAAAGAGTACATAAGGCTAAAAAACCCACTAATCTCAGAGGTTGATATAATATAAGTATGAAAGGAGACGTGTTTTATGGTTTTGGTGCATTTAGTTGTCAGAAAAAATTAGGTTATTTGAAAGTCAAAGAGAAACTGAGAGATACCAAAGCAACCAATGAAGAATACTCTAATAATATCTCTTAAGTATCTTATCTTTCCTAAGTAATTAATAGATGTACTAGAAAGTGTTAAAAGTGTGTAAGTGGCATTTATGTTTTCATTTATATTTATTTATAAAAGAAAACAGTGCTCACAATTCACTGCGTGTTGCAAAGTTGTTTTTCTATTTATTACGTACCAATATTATTATTGTAATGCAATGCTATTGATGGTAAAGTGATATAAAAGTAGAAACTAATTCAAATCAATATAGAGATGTACTGTCGAGACTTCTCCACACCACTAAACCGCAGATTGTATTTAGTCTTTGATTGGCTTAAAGTCATGTCCAATCAAGATCGATTAAGCTGTGGTTTTATCGTATTTATTTATGTTTTTTATGTTTTTTTTGCTTTTTGAAAGTGTTTCCTTTATAAAATGAAGTCGACAGATTATGAAGATGCATTGCAACATGGTAAGTGGCAATGATATAGATTCGAAAATATAAATATATTCACCAACTTGTTTATTATATCAAACTAGTGCTAGGGACCGATTCGCTTCAAAAGTACAATCAAATCCTTGAGCAGATTGGAAAACTAGCACAAAATCAAGAAATCGTAGGTGTGTATTGCCTTTATTACACGTTTTTGTTATTATTAGTATCATTATTAGTATAAGTAACCCTCCTTTTGTTGATTATTTTATTATCGCAAAAAGAACGCGCTTTGTCAGAAAAAAGCAGCGTACTCAAAGTAGTCAAAAACCAAGAACCTCAGCAAGAGATCCCGTTCAAAACACTGGTATCAAACTTGCTTGTGGAACTATCATCTGAAAAAGGTAATTGAGATGTCACTTGTAGCTGCTTGTATCAAACTAATGAATGGCTTTATTTTTTCAATTAAAATAGGATATGATCAAAAGGTAGCCATTGAGCTAAACACAATCAAGTCCAAAGTGGAAGTACTTGAGGTAAGCAAAAATGCTACAGTTTTTACATTAAAGTAAGCAAGTCTAATATCATTCTATTATTTTCTAGCTTGAGAAAAACATTTTAAGTGATCAACTGCTCCAATCAAAAGGCAGTCAAGAGAAGCTGCAGAAGCGACTTGAAGACGGCGACACGGAAAGAAACAACATGCTTTCAGATTGGGTAAATATAGTTGAAATAGAGATGAGAGATAAAAGAGCTAAATAATCTGTTTGAATAAAATAGAGCATCGAGAAAAACAGGCTCAACGTAGAAATGAATATGCTGAAACAATCCGAGAAAGCTACATCAAAGTCCATTACGGACTTAAACTCAAAGCTATCCGACAGCAAGAACGATGCAGAAAAAGCCTCTGAAAATGTTGCAAAAATAATAGCTGAAAAGAATGCACTACAGCAAAAACTGGATCAGGCAAATGAAAGCTACCAACAGCTTGAAAAGAGTGTAAATGGACCTAAACAAGAAAAAAAGGAGAAGCTCTATCAACAACAGATCGAAAACCTTACTAAAATCAATGCTCGACTGACAGCTGATCTCCAACAGGTTGAAAAACCAAGTGCAAGTGAAACAGCCCAGCCTTCTGTTCCAAGCGCACAACTTCAAGAACTGGCGGATACAGATCCTGAACATTTGGTCAAGATGTATCAAAAATTGCGTGATAAAGTGAATACCAATTTGCAAGCAATGAAGTCATTGACAATACAGAAGCAGCAGCTGGAGCGTATATCTGGTGATAAAGACGATGCTTTGGGGGATTTACAGCTATCTTTGGATGATCTCAAGCAAGATAACACAGAGCTTTCTTTTATCATTAGCGAGAAGGCAATGGCTGTTTCTGCTTTGGAGAATGAAAACGGCATCTTAAATCAGAAAATTGAAGAATTATCAAAATCGAATGCAGACTTGGACGCATCTTTAAAGGACACAACAAAACAGTTGCAACACATACTATCCAACGCTCCCGATGCTACGAAACCAACAAATGACAACAACGAAGAGCAAGAAGGCGTCTTTAAAAATGTCACCGAGCTTCAGTCACTGAATATGTCACTTATGTCAGAAAACAGAAATTTGAAGGAGCAAGCAGCTCAGCAAACAGACAAGCTGAGTGCTTTAGAAAACACCGTCAAGGAGAAGCATGATTATTACAAAGACGCGTTAAACAAAGCATTAGATGCTATTACACTCTCTCAAGAGGAGAATGCTCGCCTTAACACACAGATATCAGAGCTGGAGAAGAATGGTGAATCATATAAAACACTTATCAATACCCTCAATGAAAATAGTGATGAAGAGATTGATGCCAAGTGGAAAGCGCAGGTTGAACAATTCAATACAACGCAGGACAAGTACGCATTCTTTATACAACACACTCGGGAAGAGATGACATTGTTAAAGGAGGAGCTGAAAGAAAGCAGAGAATCAGCATTCACCACATCAGCAAACTATGTGACATCAAAGGCAGAGGCTGAGCACCTACGAAAGGTGAATGCCGATATGAAGACAAGAATTAAAAAGCACACACAAAAAATCAAGTCTAGTTATGAACAATATGCAACAGTAGCATCCGAATTGCGCGACACTCAGCATGAGTTACATCAAGCAAACGACAAACTCGCTAAATTACAAAGAAGAGAAGAGTTTGATAATATGAAGGATGACGTAAACAAGGCTCAGATGGACGCAATGAAGAAGACCTATGAAATGTTGCTCAATGACCTCAACAAGGCCCAAGCAGAAAAGATGGATCTTACAGTCATCTTGGATAATATCACCAGAACACTCAAGGAGAATGTCGCTGTAAAGGGGAAGGTGATTCAGGAGTTAAGTGGCAAGTTGGCAGCATCCGATCAAGCCTTGGATCTTTTACGCACACAATTCAAAGAAAATACCGAAAAATTGGAGAGATGGGAGACAATCGAGCCAGAAAACTTACAAATCAAGTATGGTGAGCTGACTACTGAAGTTGAGGCCCTCAAACTCAAACTAGATGAAGCAGATCAAAAGGTGTCCGCAGAGAGTCAAGAAAAGCTACTTGCATTGGCAAAATTATCACAGGCCGAGTTGAAATTGAATACTGGTGAAGCCTATGTGTCTGATGAGGCAGTCGCAAAGCATCTTGAAACCATCGCTAGTACAGAAGAGAAAAACCGTCAATTACAAGAGACTGTGGAATCTCAAATGAAGGCGATTGAAGAGCATGCTCAAAAGTTGGAAGAGATGAAGCAGGAATTTGATAAGAAGAAGTCTGAATCTCAACTTGCCGTGGATAAACTCCTTAACACTTTGGAAGAGAAGAACCTTCTTGTAACGGCTCAATTGGTCAGTACAGAGGAAACCGTTCGTGTCTTGGAAGAGTCCATCGAAATAGTGAGCCTTGAAAAGAAAAAGTCGCTGGAAGAGAAGGAAATCTTGCAACAGGAGATTACTACGTTAAATCAAAAGAACGAGGAAAGCACTGCTAAATTAGAGAAAAATCAAGCAAAGATCGAGCAGTATGCCGAAGATCTAGCTATTCAGCTAGCAGAGTTGGAAGAGCAAAAGAGAGTAAACTCAGAGTTCGAAGACAGATTTGCTACTTTGAATCAGCAATATGAAAAGTTGGAGGATGAGTTTTGCAAGGATAAAAATGGTGCCACCAATGACAATTACCAAAAACTCACCAAGGTACTATCAGAACAACAATCTACACAATGGAGAGACGCGCTTGGCCAGATTGAAGCCGAAAACACCAAATATTGTCAAAAACTCACTGATATTCTTAATCGCATCGAGACCAGACTTGCAGAGCAGCATGATGACAGTTCAGAGGATGGTGAAAGCATAGCCCACTATAAATCGATTGCCCAGAGCGCATGTCAGCTGAATCAAGTGTTGCGTGAAGAAAAGGAGAGTCTGTTTGAATCTCTTAAAGCAAGATTGGCTACTATTGATAAGCTCCAAACAGAGCATTTTGAATGTCAATATAAGATTGGCGAAGCTACAAATAGGATAGAATTCCTCCATGAGCGAAATAAGATTGCTTTGTTTGAGCAATCCCAGGAGGCCCAAACCGAAAAGAACCGAGCTGATGCCTTCAAAGGCTTGTACGATGAACAGGTGAAAGAAAATAATGTTCTTAAGGCTAAGATCAGTGCGGCAGATGAAGATATTGTTTTAAAGATCAGTGAAATAAATGGACTTAAGGGTAAGGATACATTCATATATATAAATATGTCACGATATTATCATTTATTAATTCCCCCTTTTTTTTTCTTATGGACCCTTAAACAGATAAAATCTCTGGTTTGGAAAACAGCTTATTACAAACACAGGCCGATGTTCAAAGCTTGATTGATACAAAGGCACAACTAGAATCTCGTCTAGTTGAAGAGAAAGAAAAACAGACAGTAAGTTTCATGTGTACTTTTATCATTTATTTGTTCAAGATACAATGACTAACGAATATTATCTTTCAACCTGTACAGAAAGCTAGCTCTGAAGAAGTAGCCGCATTAAAATCCGAGCTGGAGACAGCAAAGGGTGCATTGGAGCTTGCACAAAATGATCTTGAATCTACAAAGTTGACTCTGGAGAGTACAAAGACTGAGCTAGAGACAGCAAGCGCATCCTTGGAAGTAGCCAACAATGATAAGAAGGAGCTTGAAACCAAGCTCGAGGAATCCTCAACCCAATATAAATCCCTTGTACAGATAGCAAATGAAAGAGGACGTAAAGGAATGGAGTTCAGAAAAAAGATGGTAGCAGCGGAAACACAATGCTCAGAAGTTGAAAAACAAGTAGAGGCACTTAAAGAACAGTTGGCGGCGAAGGAAGGTGGATCTGACGTAGGCACCGACGGAGACAGTAAGCTTACAGAAGCACAAACTCAGTTGGCAGAGTACAAAGCTAAGTTGGAGGAGCTTCAGGCCAAGGTGAATGGATCAGAAAACAAAGATGACGAAGAAAAGACAGATGATCCCAACTTGGAATTGGCAGAAGCACGCGCAAAACTCTCAGTATTTGAGAAGAAGCTTGCAGATTTGGAGGCCAAATTAGCAGAAGCAGAAAATAAGATGGTGGGTGTAGAAAGTAATGGTGATGCTCCGTCTGAAAATGCTGAAGCAAACAAGCAACTTGTGGAGGCGCAAGAAAAATATGCCGAGGCAGAAAAGAAATTATCGGAAATGACGGCCAAATTGACAGTGCTGGAAACCAAGGTTTTTGAGTTTGAAAATACAAACCCTGCAGCTGCTGGTGAGACAGACACCAAAGTGGAAAGTGCAGATGACACTCAAAATAAATTGGCTAGTGAGGAGGAAAGTTCAGAGGCTCCGTTAGCAACAAGAAAGAAGAGCTTGGCTGACATGGAGGCCAAATTAGCGGAGGTCGAGGCACTATTAGCCACATCACAAGCAACATGTTCTCTTTTGGAAAATGAAAAGAATGAAGTTGGCGAGAAACTCACTCAGCTTCAGGCCAACATCGAGGAGAAGGATGCCATCATAAAGAGACTTACAGAGGAATTGGAAGATGCTACAAAGAAGGTGACAGAGCTGGAGACTACATCTACTGAAGCTAAAATGGAGCAGGTAATATTTGTATATAAAGCACCTTGGGGAGAGGACATTTATATTAACGTGAATCATTCTCTTTGGTAGTCTACTGAAGACAAAGAAGAGCTAACAAAAAAGATCGAATCATTACAAGAGGGACACAATAAGTTACTCGAAGAGCATAAGGAATGTTCTGATAAGATAAAGACACTTGAAAAAGACGCTGAGGACAACAAGAATATTAAGGTAATGGTATATACTACCCAATTTAGTGACCATTTATTAACATGTTGTTATAGCACAAGTATGCACTAGTGTTGCAAAGATTGCGCAATGTACAGCAAGAGAAGGTATGTACTTGATATGGGTAGCTTGGTTTCCTTATTGACATGATCATTAGGCTGGAAAGCTGAAGGGACAGGCCGAAACTAAACAGTCAGCGGAAGACCAATCATCAGTTAATAAGCCAGAAGAAGAGCAAGCACAAACTGAAACACCTCAAAACGAACAGGCTGAGAAGCCCCAAGAAGAACAGACTGAAGTTCCTCAAGAAGAGCCCCAGACTGAGACTGATAACGCAGCTCCAGTCAGTAAAAAGTCTCCTAGAAGCGAAGAGGACGACCCTGAAGATGCCCCTCCTGTAAAAAAGCAACATGTTGATGAGTAATCACTTTGTTTTTTTTGTTTTTAACTCAAGTTTTTTTCTTTTATATATATATATATAACTAGCAGTGTGCTAAAATGCAAAATAAAGTAAATATTTACACGTTTGAATCTCAATTTTGTTTTGTTTATTTCAACGTGATATACATCTTTTTAATGATACATAAAAAAAAGATGAATATGGAGAAATTTAAAACGTTCTTATCGATGTAGAGAGGAGAGGGTTTTAGAGTGAGCAATCATGTTTCGCAAGAGTATCCCCAAATCATATTTTATGATTTTCCAGAGCTTAGCCTTGATCCCACCCCACCCAAAAAACAGCTCATTTTTAAAAGGGGGTACAATGTAACCATAATTGGTAATTTTTATACATTCAGGGAGGAACAACGTATGTCAGTACGTCAGATTCTCCATTATTATTAATCAAATTGTGTCTTATTAATCAAATAGCGTCTTATTAATCAAATTTTCGAAGAATTTTTTTTGTTTCCAACGCTCAGCAAAAATGAAAGTCACTTGTTTTTAGTACTTATAAAAACGCGATTTTTTTTAGTATTTTACTCTATACTTCATAAAATCACAATGGATAAGATCACACTCTACTACTTTTTTGTTAGACGCGGTAAGTCTCAATAAAGATGATGAAAATGATATAAAAATTTATGCTGCTTTTAATCATAGCAACCCTTGCACGCGGTGAAAACGTCAAGCTCCTCTTGGTCGATGCTGGATTAGATCATGAGTACGTTCGTCCTGCAAAGGGCGATAACTGGGCTAAAACGAAAGCTGAACTTCAACGTAAAGGCAATCTACGTGGTACTCTTCCCTATATTGAAATGAATGACAAGGTTCTTGCTGGTACTGTTCCTATTCTTCGTTATCTTTCTGCCAAGTTGGGCAAATATGACGGAAGCAATGCCGAAGAGAAATACTTTGTCGATGCGGTAGTTGATGCAGCAGAAGATTGGTTCCAGTCATTTGTAAAAGGCTTTAAAGGAGAGGTAAGAGTTTGTTGTATATAGAGTGTATAAAAGTCTAACAAAAAAAATTAGGACGCAATGAAGAATCATGTAGAGACCGAGTTACCTAATTGGCTCAGCATTCTTGACAAGTACTATGGCGCCAAAGAAGGACCTTATGCATTGGGTGAAAATATTACTTATGCAGACATGTTGGTTTACCATATGATTGATGATGAAGAAGCTGGAAAGAATTTAGCTGATTATCCCAACCTTCAAAAGTTTGTGTCAGCCTTTGAAGCCCGTCCTAATATTGCACCATATCTTGCATCGCTTGCTGCTCAAGCTTAATAATATCATTTGGAGAGATTCAGGAAGCATCATAAAACATTATATCATAAGCAAAATAAGAATATGCTTTTTTTTCCAATATATTTCAAAGTATAATTTTGTAAAGACGTTTCTTATTTAACATTGTATTTCATGATCTGGTTTTAATAATAAAAGAAATGTAACACTTAACTATTCGTCTTTTTCGCCATATTCGTCATTCTATAGTCTATTTATAGACTTATTTTCTTCTTTTGGTTTGCCTTACCAGAAAGGAACAATCATGATCAAGAGAAAAAAATAAGAGTACCTGACCAAGCATGCTTTGAGCATGTCGAGTTTTTAAGAGCTGGAGATTTCTAATGTTGAACTGCTGCTTATTACTATTATAATTGCCTTTATAAATATGTATATTACATTTAACTTGTTATTCCATGGGACATTCATGTTGGTAAAGACTTTCAAAAATCACTAGATTGTTTCTGTTTTCCAAAAGTTTATCAATAAAACAGGTTTGTTCCTGGTGTCCAGTGTATCAGTCACTTTTTTTTTATTTGAAATATTTTCTGGTTTCTCGCATCTTATTTTAACAAGTACAAGCTGTTCCAAAAAAAATCTTTGATTGATGACCACACTCTTACTATATGCTCTTTTAGAAAACATGACGATGGGTTATATAGCAACAGTCTGATCAAATCGTAGCATGATAAACCGACGGCTTTTGTGGTTTTATATGAATAAAAATAATTGACTATGAATAGGCTGGTTCATGTCTAGAAAAGAGACCAAAAATGGGCGTTATTTGATATAGTGTTAGCTAAACTTTCAAAATTTTAAAAAGGCATATATCAAGAAGAAAAGCACTGCCAGAAAAAGAAAAAACGTCAAAGGCACAGATAGAGATCTACCAAGTGTGATTGGTTGAAAAATAAAATTACTTATCGATATCAGCCACTTGTAATTAATATAATGAGTATTCCGATCTTCATCTTTTACATCACAATAAACATATATGCGACTTCGTATGAAGAAAGTTTGTCCTAAAACCAACTCAGGCTTTGTAGCATCTGAAGTTAAAAAGTAATGAGTTTATAATTTGCATAAACAATGCAGATCCTAAAAAAATAAGCGCAATGCATCTACTTTTCTATTCTATTTTTAAAATATGAAAACAATTGTCATTTCTTTAAAGTGCCAGTAACAATTTTGACTAGCACATAGGAATACTTCAGTTACTTACACACCCTTTTATTAAAAAAAAGGCTTTGATATCTTCTGTTTTTTGAAGCATTTTATTCTCATCACATTTCCCCTTATATTTTTTTTTATTACAATTCAGAAAGAAGTAGTAACTCCTGGAAAGGGGGACGAAAGTACATAAGCAATCGTTTTAGCAATTGTTAAACTGACTTGAAAAAGTGAACGTGATGGCATCTTGTGTAGTGTCGACCAATCAGAACAACATCATTCTCGTCAATGGCTATTTCTACTATTTATTTAAAGGATAGTTACATAAATATATTATAGCAGATAAATAAACGAAAAGTTTTGATAAATCAATATTATTTGAGTAATGAAAGAATAATGGTTTTTTTTATATCTATTTATTTGAAGAAAGGGAGAAATGATAGAGATAATGAAATGGCGGTAGGCTTTGTCGTTGTTGTCGTCGTTTTCAACTGTACATGTAAATATATTTTTAGATATATTTTATATTTACTTCTTGATAATAGTGATACTACCACTCAATTATCATCTTTAATTCTATTCTACTTTGGGTTGTAGTATCAAAACTACCCATGCCTATTCTTAGCTATAGTGTACTACTGTTTTTTATAAAAATATAGATGAGTGAACATGCTAAGTAAATGTAATGGGACTAACCCCTTTAAAAGCTTATTGGTACATGTATAATACACTATTTTTTTTTCTTATTCTAAAAAACACTATTACTTGTATTATTTATTTCTTTTTTTCCCCTTCACCTTTTTTTTTCTTTCCTTCTCCTTCCTTCTTTTTATATGTTTTTCTCACGTATATCAAATTTACTTTTATCAGATAACCTATCAGATATTGGAGCAAAGGAATCACCAGCAACCCTTGCCAATGCTTCCAATGATATACAGACCATTGGCTTTATTCCTCTTCGCTTAGGGCCACCCATAAAGATTAGATCAATAAAGGATGCTTGGGATATAGTTCTAAACCATGATTTTCTTCGACTAATACTCATATTTATCTGGTTGATTATATGCGGGTTAATTGAGACTTTTATGGCACAGCTAAGCGATATGAGATATGAGGCTGGCTCGGCTATTAGTAAGGTAATATTAGTCGATAGCACACTATCCTTTTTGTTGTTTGAAAAAAAAGGGCATATATTCTGATAAATATATTGTTATTAATTTTAGCACCCCCTTTCCGATTTGCTGCACGATGCATTTCCTAGAGTTGCAGACTCTCAGATCGTAAACTATCTTCTTACAATTATCCTTGTTTACACGACAGTTGGGTTTGCGGTGCAGTCACCAGATTGGACGACTCGTTTTCTTATCCTGCGTCGTTTTGCTTTTATTATGGGATTTATCTATGTTTTTAGAGGAATCACATTGCTCGTCACCACTCTCCCTTCGTCACTTGTTGATGAATGCCGCCCGCCAGAAACAGAACTGACAGGGAGTGCGGGTGCACGATTTGGATTTCTTTTCAGTGTAGTTGGGGGTACAGCGTTAACATGTACGGATAATATATTTTCGGGGCATACATCCATGATGATCTCGTGCGCTATGATATGGAGAGCCCATTCCCGGCTGAGAAGACCCTTTAGTTGGATATTATACTTGTTGGTGACAGCAGGCATACTCATGATTCTGTTTACCCGATTTCACTATACCGTAGATGTTGTTTTAGCTATTTGTAAATGGTTATATAGGTCATCATTTTATATAGCATTGGATTACTAATTTTATATTTTATTTTATTTTAAAAAAAAGATATATGTTATACTTGTTGGGATATCTATTTGCGTTATATACGAGAGGCAACTATGCGGTACATGTTTGGATTTACTCGACACTCCACATTTGATTTATTCAACACCCATCTTCATTCGAGTGACGCAGCACGTGTTTACGAGTATCTTACTTGGCAACCCCATCCACTTGGAAAGAAGTGGTTGATGTGGCTTTGTATGTACGTTGATGGACTCGATATTCGCTTGCGTGCACTTGGCATTTTTGACAAGAATGGTAACTGGAATAACCATAGCGACCCCGCTGTTATTGTAGAAAAGGACCCACAACCACCTCTTTCTCCAGCTTAATTTTTGTTTTTTCTTTACATTCCATTGTAGCAGTAGTACATTTTTAATTAGAAATTATTATCATTTTCCTTAATACTTTAATCCTCTCTCTCTCTCTCTCTCTCTCTCTCTCTCTTACTAATATCATAAAAAGTAACACAGCAATGAATACTAATAAAAACCCTCGTGAATTTCCCTTTCTAAATAATGTCATTTTCGAAAAAGATGGTTGTTTATTGATTAGCTCTTTTCAAAGGCGTCCCAATCAAAGTCGTCATAGTTCTCTTCTTCCTCTTCATTATTCGTCTCTTCAGGCTTTTTACTGATTTCTGAGCCTTCCTGTTTAGCTAATATTTCTTCGTACCATTTTAACAGTTGGTTCTTTTGCTTTGTTGTAAAACAGGGTACTTTTAAAGCGTCTTCAATAAGAGGAAAAGCGGGCATAGTTGAGGTCAAACCACTGTTGCTATAGCATAAGCATCGCAATATATGTATATAAATTGTATCAATGTACTGTACCTTCGATCAAATACGGTAAAATAGGCTTCGATACACGCAAATAGTTTATTCTTTTCCTTATCTGAGAATCTATAGTCCTTTAAAAGTTGAGTGGCCCTTGCTTATGGAAAGGTGTTGTTGCGATGAGGAATTACTTGGTTTTTGAAAATATTTTTTTTCAATGTATTCATTTGTTTGAGTATATTGTAGAGTAAGTAAATTAGCTAAAAAACTAGAGTTTGCATTTTTATTTTTATATTCTTGAGATCACTCCTGCTTGTTTGAGGCTCCCCATTGTTTTGTTGTTGTTTTTTTAGCGCATACCAAACTTCATATCTGAAGACTGTAGTACCGCGAATTCGGCGGAAACTATGCCAGAGAGCTTGACCTCATGTTCAGAGTATTTGACTTTACAGTCGGCTAATTAATATTGGAGGCAACAAAAAAAATGGTGAAAATAAAAGTCGATTCGTGCATATTTTGTATTATAAAATACTTAGAGCGACATATTTTGAGAAAAAAGTCTGGCTTTCTCTTGTACGAGTCTGACCCGACTTTTTTTCATGTTTAGCGCCAATCATTCCTTACAAATAAGGCTATCTTGGGGCTTTATAAGGGGATGCTAAAATCGAGTGACTCGCAAGCAAATGATTACGTCATATCATGTTTAATTTCCGATCAACTAGTGAATTTTACAAAAGACTATCTCACCGGTTTTACAAAAAAACCCGCCACTGTGGGAAACTATGGTACGTACTAGCTAAAGCTCCAACAGACATGCCATTCTCTGTCGAGTGTGCT
>VCJJ01002285.1:41589-71414 GCA_024139415.1 Backusella tarrabulga | reverse complement strand
AAGAAAAGAAAACTGGAAACAGCTGAATATGGTCTGAATTGATCAATATATCAAGTCCAAAAAAAGCAAAACAAATCAAAATAACTGGAAATAGCTACAGCACAAGGCTTAGTTCTCTCTTTGGAAAGCTGATATACAATCTGGGGATAACTACTCTATTCTATCAAGCTATGTGTATATGAACATATCATATATACCCTCGGATAGACGGCAAACCCCCCATACACAATTGGAATGGCTTGTGGTTTGCTTTACGGGAAGTGGTTTCCACATCACTGACGGTTACTTTGGTAACACGTTATAGCATGTAGGTGGTTCCAGTTTTTAATCCTCTGCCTAAGCGAAGTAGAGAAGTGGTTTTCACACTCACCGACAGTTACAAATGTGACACTTTACAGTGTGAGGGGGATGATTACCAAATTATTATGGAAGAAAAGTAGTTGTCTTTTGGATAAATCATTTGCTCTTAAGAAAGAACTCAAAAGCTGTAATTATGAACAAACACTCAAAAAAAAAAAAGAAAAAAAGAAAATTTTGTAAATTTTATTTTATCTTTGCTGTGCTTTACCAATATTAATCATTCATGCTGTTGCCTTGTAATAACCCATAAATATGTAATGTCAATTATAACTGAAAGTTACATATTCTCTTAAAAACGACACAAATAAACATTTAATAAAGTGTATATTCAGGAATTATTAAATTTGAAGAATTATTATTATTAATATTAGAACTTTTGTGTCAAGAATATATAAGTATAAGATCCCTCTCTGCTTTTAAACCTCGCTCTTGTTTGTCTGGGTTATCCATGCGTATTTTTTCTTCATATATAACGTCACATACACTAGAAGCACTAGGACAGGCACCTCAATAAGTGGCCCAATAGTAGCGGCCAATGCCTGTTCGGAATCGATACCATATGTTCCAACTGCCACCGCAATGGCTAATTCAAAGTTATTACTACCGGCAGTGAATGACTGTGTCACCACTAATTCGTACGGAAACTTGCAAATCCTCTTCAGCACAAAGAAGGGGACAAAAAACATAATAATAAAGTAGCAAAACAAGGGGACAGCTACACGAAAGACTGATCCAATATTTTCAATGATGTGATGCCCTTGATTAGCAAACATGACAATGATGGTATAGAGAAGACCAATAAGTGCGAGTGGACCAAAGTGAGGTAGGAATGTGTTATTGTACCACTCATTGCCTTTTAACCAGCGGAGACTATAACGGGTAATGATGCCAGCAACTAAAGGAATACCAAGGTAGATCAATACAGACTGGGCCACTGGCCATATATCTACATTGATATTGGTATCAACAGGAGCTCCAAACCACGAGGGAACAATATTGATAAGTAAGACTGCATAAGGCGAGAACAGTGCAATTTGGAGGATTGAATTGATGGCCACTAAAATCGCACAATACTCATCATCGCCACCAGCAAGTGTATTCCATATCAATACCATTGCAATACATATATATATAAAGTGCTAAATTAATGATAAAAAATTACTCTCGTTGTCTCATTTCCTTACCATGCAAGGCCCACCATAACAACACCTGTACGGAATCCAGGAAGATCAGGAAGACATGCCCATGCCAGTGCTGTCATGACAATGGGTCCTATGACCCAATTGATAAATAAAGAGATGGCAATTTGCACCCAAATGCGTTTATCTGAAAGGATGATGTGGAGTCTTTCATATTGTATTTTACAAAGCACAGGATACATCATGACCAATAAGCCAATAGCGATTGGGACGGAAACAGAACCAAATTGTACTGTTGAAAATGATTCTTGGATATGTGGGGCAAAATAACCAATAATTACCCCAATAATCATGGCAAGTAGAATCCATATCACCAGAAAACGATCCAGGAAACCCAGTTGTCGTAACAGAGCTAAGAAGAATAAAATGAATATACGTATGTCTGGTGTATTATTCACTTTTTTTACTAGTTCCTTGTTTATTTGTAGAATCAGGCTGTTCTGATTTGCTCTCAATAGAGCATTGGCCATCGTTTGATGTCACTTTTTCGATACAATACTTCTCTTGACACGTTTCGGATTTGTAGCACTCGGAAGTGGCCATCGCTATTTTTTTTACTTTAGCTTAATGATGGATAGAAGAGAAAGAGAAAAGATTGTGATTTAGGGAACGGATCCCCTTTTTAAAGACATCAATATGATCCAGCTGACATACAAAATCCAAGAACAGAAACTCGATGAGATCTGCCACTTCTCTACATGTTTTTTCTTCTCTCGCTTTGACTAAGCTTTTTTCTTTTTATTGAAAATGGTTTATTCATTTTATTGTGCTTAAATAATAACTATAATCGATTACATATGTTTATAGCTCAGAAATTTCACTACAACTGTTCCATGATCTGTTCTCATGAAGATCAGTTTATTTGACAAAAATAAACATTTAAAAAAATTCATTTTCCGCCATTAGTCAGCAATTTTTCAGGGTAAGATGGATGAATGTTGCTGTGAGGTTAAATCTTAACAAAAGTGCCTCCTTTTCTTACGGATAAATATACCGCCGAACCTTGGATATCCGCGTCTTTGGATTTGGATAAATTGAAATACAAATTTCTAATTAAGTAATTTGATTCGAGGCAGAATGAAATTACATATGATTTTTTTCTATTCTTCCATTGTGGATCTCTATTGTTCCTACCAATGAAACGACTCAACATATGCCGAGTGGACTATATATATAGCCCGTGTTTTGATATCTAAATTTGGTTATATGAATACAAGTTATTCATTCATTAAAGACATATCGCCCTGAATAATATCAAATATTTTATAAGTTTGTAGCAAGAGTGGTGTTGGACTATATGATCCAAGCAAAAGATGAAGGGCCTCCAGCTGCAATGGCGAGCTTTCTCCTTTACCAAAAATCCCAAAGTAATAAATATTAGTAGTAAAATAAATGATTGCTAAAAGAATACTTCCAGGTTTAAATCATAGTGAGTTCATGCATCTTTTCTTCTGATACGGAATTGTAATATGACTCAAAACACAAAGAGAATCGCGATTCCGAGATTGAACGTAGGAGTTCGAAATTCGCGAATGCCAAGATCCAAGTGTGGTGCTGCTGGTTTGCTACATTTGAAAACAAAAAAGAGATTTGCCTTCAAGGTGTAACCAATTCCTTTTTTACCATTATTGAAGTATGCTCCTATATACTCTCTTTAATTATTTTATTAATTGACCAATGCTAAAAATGAGTTGTTTAAAACAAACCAGTAAGCTATCATGTATTGAACTTGAAATAAATAAGATACATAGTGGTAATTGAAGAGAAGATGAAAAGAAGAAGAATGGTAATGGCGATGATTAAGATAAAAAATACATAAAACGTGGTTCGGATCCATTGAACAATTCAATTTGTGGCGTACATGACTCCCTGACAAGCTTAAATTTCCTTTGCTCCCATTTTATCGGCTATTGTAATTACTGCGGTAAATTGATATATGTAGATATTCTGTAATGTGCTGCGGCAAGTCTGTGTTTCTTGTATTTAGACCAGGAAAAAAAAAGGAAAGTCTTTTTATTTATATGAAAAAAAACAAAATTATAACAATCAATAATATTGAAGAAGGGGGAGGCGCCGAGATTTACTTTTTTCCATTTGAGTCAAAATTGGATTTTTTTTTTTGGTAAGCCAACGAATTCAGGGGTACACAAAAACAAACCGTACCTTTCATTCATATAAACTTGGACAAGAAGTGCAATGTGAAGATGAATCGTAATGGATTAAGTCATATAATTGATATCGCATCAATTGAGTGAGAATCTAAGAATAGCAATAGATCGATCACACAAAGAAAGTTGTTTTTACGTTCGTTTACCAGATACAAATGTGTCATTTGACATTTTAAATAGAAAAGAAAAGAATCTATCATATGTGTCTGGTCTTACAAGATATGGAATAAAATTAAAATCCATCTTGCCTATTTTATTTTAATACTTTTTTTAACATTAACACGTTTTTCTTTTCTCTCTTTCTCCCTCTCCCTCTCCCTCTCTCTTTCTCTTTCTCTTATTTTATTTTTATTTTTGATATTATTAAACTATTTTTTTATTCCAAATCTTCGATTTCAAACCCATCGGGCCGATTATAGCATAAGATTCCGATTGGACATTATAATTTCCAGTTACTTCATTTAAGTATAAAATAACCTTATTTTTACATAATTTTCTTCTTCTTTTTTTGCTCTTTATGAATTACGAAATGAATCCCATTCAGCCATTGTACGAAAAAAGCAACTTTGACAACAACTTACACTTTCAGGGAATTCCGCCTCAACCACCTCAACCACCTCAACCACCAACAGGCGCTTCTTCCAAAAGAGTGAAAAAGGATAGAGCATGTAAACCTTAACATTTGAACAGTTTAAAAAAGGAACAAGTGGTGTGGGTCAGCAATGATAATAATAATGTTGTTTATTTCAGGTGATCTTTGTAGAAGAAAAAAAGTCAAGTAAATAAAATGTGACATGCCAAAAAATAAAGGTACAAATCAAATTAATATCTGTTTCTTTCTTAGGTGCAACTATGATTTCATGAAGCCAGAAAAGCAATGCACTTCATGTAGAAATTATGATAAATTGTGTACATTTAATGAGGTAATATATATAGAAACACACTTTTCTGTTTTTAACTCAGGTATTATTGTAAATAGGCTGCAAAGAAGAGAGGCCCGCCAAAAGGATATGTCGAAAAGCTTGAAAATAGACTAAAACGCATTGAGAACACTTTGACAAATATAGCACAATCAGGAAATCTACCATCAGAATTATTAGACGAGATTTTGAACAATCCAAACGGAGAAACAACAGGCAACAGTAAAGGAAACAACAAGAAAAAGACTGGAACGCAAAAAGGAAAGGAAACAGAAAAGGAAAAAGAGGAAATATCAGAAACCGACATTCATCGAGCTGTACCTGACGATCCAAGCAAGTCTCTCTCTTATCTTGGAAGCTCATCCGGTTTTTATATGCTAAACCGACTCTTTTCACAAAGTTCACTTCCAGCCTTTCGAGACGCCAGTATTTTTTCACAATCATTGGATGGAGACAAAGACGATATGATGGCACTACGTCCCCCATTCGAGAATACTGAATCTCCCAGGAAGAAACCAGATTGGAAGCCACCGCCCAAAGAACTCATTGATCATCTAGTTACATTGTAAGTAAAAATGTGTGTCAAATAAAATGTAAATGTTTTTAATTCTATATTCTTTCTAAAAAAGGTATTTTACACATCTAAATACTCTTTTACCAATTATAGACCAAGATGATTTTTATGCAAGTTATCGTCGCGGTATAAACCAGGAACAACTGCCACTTGTTGTGTCCATTTGTCGTGCAACCTGTCGATCCATAAAACGTGATCACCCACTTTTACAGCAGTTTGATATACATCCGATTGAGTTGTTTAGAGATCTATCAAAGCAAATGTCTGAGTATTTTAGTGTGGATATCTTGAAACCGGACATTCAAACCATTCAGATTATTTTGCTTTATACCTCAAATGGTGAAAAATGGGAACTGGAAAGTCATCATTGGGTACTTACGAGTATTGCAGTCAAAATGGTATGGACTTGATTTTTGATATTATGCTTTTGTTTTCCTAACCATATTACATACAATAGGCTCAAGATCTTGGTCTTCATCGTTCGAATACAAATAATAAAAGTACTTCCAGAAAGGATATGGAATCAAAGAAGAGGCTGTGGTGGTCAATAGTGTGCGTGGATCGGTGGGTATCTGCTGCACTGGGAAGGTAAAGGGGAGAAGGAGGTCCACTTTTTTAGCGGCTGTTGTATTAATGAACAAATACAGGCCATTAACTATATCAGACGCAGACTGCGATGTAGAATATCCTGACAATGAAGGAACAAAATACACTTGTTTTTTACAAATGGTTAAACTTTCATGCATTTTAGGTGAAGTGCTGCGTTCCATTTGCTCACCGAGATCACGCATTTTAGCCGAAAAAGGAGTTGGCTTGGAGCAGGTTTCTAACAATTTGGAACTTCTGTTACAAGAATGGAAATATTCGTTACCAGCAGACCTCAAGTTTACAGATGAAGAATTATCTCGGATTTCCCGGGGCGAGTCTGACCCAGATTTAACATGGAAAATAAATAACGGAGGTTGGAAAAAATTAGCTTACATTAGCAAAAAAAAAAAAACTTTTTTTAACATTCAAAATATATAGGCGGGAGACTCTTTTTATGCTACTATACAGTGTTTCTCATTATCAAAAGGCCTGTTTTGGCATTATCACCATCAACATCCGTCACACCATCACCCGAATGTCAAAATGCAATAGATATGTTGGTTCGTTTATTTGATGCCATCGATGTCACTCATTTATTATGTGGATGGTCTCTTTCAAGTAAGTTTTAGCCGCCGTCTCAACCAATCCAATTTTGTTTTCTTTTACAGTTTCACTTATACAGTTTTATTTTCTTTTTTTTCAAAAAAAAAAGGTCATTGCATATCACAAACGCAACTACTGTTGTTTTTATATCAAAGAACTAATAAAAACAATGGATCTATTCGAGAGAATGATCTTGAGAGTATATTTAAAAGATTTCATCTAAAATTAGCGGAATTTATTAATGAAGTAAGTGTATAAAATTAAGATTAGTTTTATCGATCATTTTACTTAATTTTATATATATTACATATTATTCTATAACTATAATAGCGATCAATTGTTCCATTTCTGGATGCCCTATCTAAGGCACTTGACCAAGCTGATGATAACTCGGAGAAGGATGGAGATGACACAGTTAACAGAACAACAAGTGCAATCAATCTACACCAACCCTACTTGTGGAGTATGTCCAAAAACATAGAATGGGAAGGTATGCATAAATACTTTGACTCTTTTTTTTTACCATATCATTAAACATGTTATATTTTTGTATTTAGAAATGGTCAAGCTACTAGCAGAAACAGGCTATCAAACTAGATAGCACTTTTTCATATATACTTTATTTTAAGTTGGATTGATTTTCTCTCTGCTTTCATTTAAGCGGAGCTAAGTTACATAATCTGCGGGACAAGAATGAAACCCCGTTGTTTACATAATCAATGCCCCACCGCGGAGCAAGAATTTCTGTAAAAAAAGAAATAAAAAAAAAGCATATAAAAAAGGCTAAAAAGATCACATTAACTTATTTTTTCTTTTTCTGTATATATTTTATTATTATAATTTTATTTTACAACCATGTTTGATTTCAGCAACAACTCTCACCGTCGTTACAACCCTCTTACCAAGTCATGGGTTCTTTGCTCTCCTCACCGTACGCAGAGACCTTGGCAAGGGCAGCAAGAAGACGATAAGGTCGAACAGCGTCCCGAATTTGACCCAAAGTGCTACCTTTGTCCTGGTAACCAACGTGCCAACGGTGAAAGCAACCCCAAGTATGAAGCTACCTTCCGTTTCCCCAATGACTTTGCTGCCGTCAAGGTTGATCAGCCCGATCTTGAAGAAAACGACGATGACTTGATTAAGGTTGAAGGTGTCCGTGGTGAATGTCATGTTATCTGTTTCTCTCCCCGTCATGACTTGACTTTGGCTGAAATGTCTGTTGAGGATATAACAAAGGTTGTGGATATCTGGACCAAGAGTTATGTGGAAATGGGTAAAAAGGAGTTTGTTAATCATGTGCAGATTTTTGAAAACAAGGGTGCCGCTATGGGCTGCTCCAACCCCCATCCTCACGGCCAAATGTGGTGCACTGAAAGAGTTCCTGAAGAGCCTCACAAGGAATTGATTGCTTTATCTGAATACAACAAGAAGCATGATGGTCAGTGTATGTTGTGTGATTATGCAAAGAGAGAAATGGCCGATCCCGAACGTAAGCGCACTGTCTTTGAAAATGACTCTTTCTTGGTCGTGGTTCCTTTCTGGGCCGTTTGGCCTTTCGAGGTTATGGTCCTCCCCAAGACTCACATTGGTTCTTTGCCTGAAATGAATGACAAACAAAAGGTCGACTTGGCTGATGCTGTTCGTCGTGTCACTTGCCGCTATGACAATCTTTTCAAAGCAAGTTTCCCTTACTCCATGGGTATTCATCAGAAACCTTTCAATGGTGAATATGACTTTGCACATCTCCATCTTCACTACTATCCTCCTCTTTTGAGAAGTGCTACCGTCCGTAAATTCTTAGTTGGGTAAGTTTATATATATACTTTCTTTGTTGGGTTCATGGTTTATACTTTTGCTGGCTTCATTATAATTAACATAACCAATTTCTTTTTTAGTTTTGAAATGTTGGGTGAGCCTCAACGTGATTTGACACCTGAACAAGCTGCTGCTCGTCTTAGAGATCTCTCTGAAGTTCACTACAAGCACAAGTGAATCAACACACAATCTGTACATACATTTGGCATATAAAAAATAGATTTTTTTTTAAAAAAATAAAAATAAGATGAATAAACATATAGTTCATAGCGAAACCTTTATTTTATTTTGAGTTTAACTAAAAACAATTAACACCCTCTTTCAAAATAAACTACTTTGACGATCAAAATGATACACAAATCCATTGTCTTACCGTTTCATTTTACCATTTCAATTTAGTTTCTTAATTGGCATATCAAATCTGGACTTCTTTGAAGATTAAACTTGAAAATAACATGAGACAATGGGGATTTACCCATGACATTTACTATATTTAGAAACTATTCTTTGATTCATTGCCAATAGGAGTTTTATTTGACTCAAGTAGCTCTATCGTGAGCACCAGGCTGTGAGGTATCTATCCTAGTGATTTTGATATGTGCGTGAGGCACTGACTGCATAGTAAAGTAATAAATGATTCAATTAATACTCTATTGCTCTGATCTCAATGATAGATATTGTGAATATCAAGGAAAAAAAAGTTTAGGTAAAGCACGATGTGAAGAATGTAATAAAGAAATGTTAAATGAACAGATTAAAGCTTAAATATCCTAGTACTGGTGTCTGAGTGTTTCTTATTGTAGAAGACACAAGCTTAATCAGATAATAATGCGGTGATCTTATTTATAATTGTTTTGTTTGAATCACAAAAACTCTTATTGTGGATGTAAGAATAAGTAAGAAAATTATAACAAAGTCTTGTTAATGCTCTTAGTGTTTGAATCTAATTGATCCTTGTTGTAGATATACAACAAGTAAGCAAGAATGAGAAAAGGTGATATACTATTCTATAGCTTGAACCAGTTGGTTCCTTATTACGAATAATATGTGTATATAATACAAGGTATTTGTAGTCCTTTTGTTTGAATCTGGTTTGGATATTTATTATGGACTATAAGAAATGATAAGAAGATAAAAATGAGTAAAATAAGTCGAAATATAATAAGAAATAAATCAAAATATAAGACCAAGATTAATTTATCGTGCAGTCACGTACAAACGTTTGCGCACTTTTACCTTTCTTTTGACAAATACATGAAGCAATTCATTTTGTGTGTACCATGCTTTTACACAAGCATAATTCTGAATATTTTTGCAAGACACCCTTTTTTTCTAGAAGAATTGTGCCTGCATTTTCAATACTTATTTACGAGTCCTTTTTCTTTTTATAGCTGCTTCTTTTGGAGCGCATAATAATTGAATGTAAAACATTGAAAAAAACAGAGCGTAGGAAATAGCTTAAGGTTGCTTAAATTCGCAAATATTGCGTACTAAAAAGGAATATTTGCATATACTTGGTCTGTGTTATCATGGATCAATATGCATAGCTCTCATTGCGAGCTAAAATGCAGGCAGGAGATGATGTCATGTGATGATTAACAGAGAAAATAATTAACGTTAACGTCAAATTTCCAATGCTGAGATCTTGCAGGTAACATTGCTCTTCCAAAAAAGAAAATAAGAGGTATATTTATTCTTTATTTCACAAAAATTATAAAAAACTACGCATTATTTCTGTAGATTCATCATATTAGATTTGCACAACCCTTGGTTTGAGAAGCTATCCGATGGAAAAAAGTATCTCAATATTTGTGTTCAACTGGATTTCTCACGTTATTAGCTTGATTTGGCTATAAAACTTGTTTCAAGATGTCTGTAATATTTTAGCTATGATGAAGAAGATAAGTCAATGTTTTTATATTACATAAGTGATGTTGTGTATGTGTTTGGGAGAAGTGTTGCGATAAACAAAAAAGACAATCCCGTATGTGTGGTATAAATCTCTTTGTATGGTAATTTTTGTGAATTTCAAGTCGCTCCGGCCAATCAGGGAGCGGGAACAATTCGCCATATATGGTAATGCTGCTGCCAGCTCACAGATCATTACTAATTTTTTTTAAGGCCTTTACCTACTACACAAGTTTGGTAAAGTCTTTTTTTTTAAAAAAAATAGGGTTATCATAATGGTTATCTTACTTGACAAGGATACCGATTTCGTCTTTACAGTATATTCTTACTTTATCTCGTATATATAATTAGGACGTCCCAAATAAATAAACAGGTTGCTTTTTTCTGGGTTTCTTTGGATTATCAGGATATAGCCACATGTATAAAAACAAAACATTATCTTGTTTTAACCCTAGGAAAGTACATAAATAATTAAATATAGCATTTACGTTGATATTCAAAACATTTTATGTAATAAACGGATAAACTTGCTTATTTTAATAAACATTACCCTTGTATAATAAGAATATAAGATTTTTCTTTCCCTTTCTTTTTTCTTCTTCTTTTTCTACGCGTTCATTTCTATACAGTCCTAAACTAGTCGCTGTTGTTTGTCCAGAGGAGGAGATATTTGCTCATGCTTATTACTACAGGTTGGTATTTATTATTCATGGTCAAAGGAAAGGAAAGGTATATCTGCAAGCATATGTTTCATGTGTGTAGATGGCCAGGCATCCATTCCATTCTCTTATATAAAAACTACAAAAAACAAAACAAAAAGTCCTGGCTTCCTTTATGGTGTCTATTCTTTTCTGCTCTCTTTCGGCTTTGCTACTTTCCTTCATTATTATAGGTAAGCTTTATTTATATGGGATGTATATAAACAGTAGCTTTTTATCAAAGTTGCTTTGATATAGCCACTCTTTTTCTCCGCCTCTTCCTTTGACACCGATCTCCTCCTCTGCTAAACTCTTTATTTGTGCCCCTGCCGCCGGTGCATGGTGCGTGGTGGAGCATCCCGCCGGAACCTAGTTCCATTCAATTGTGGAATTCTCGTACTGAGGTAAGATAAATCTATTATTATTTAAAGTTAAAATCTCTTTTTACTCATTTAATTTTTTTTTTTTATTTGCCTTCATCGCTGAATCGCTTGACTAAAACTGTCTCACATTTGCAAAATTGGCCCAATCCTTTTTTATTTATTTTGCTCCATATCATCTGTATTGGCCCCTTCTACCACCACAGTATACTCTGACAAGCCCACAATTACTAGCGTTCGTACACGCCACTTTTCCATTACGGCCAAAATACCGATACAAATCTATCAAAAATTGTGAAAACGTCATATAAAACGGAATGATATTTATTTAAGTGATATATAACGTTGAGTATGGACATTATATTCCACGATTATTGTATTTATTTTGATGGAAAGTCAACTTAAGATGTCCATTTTAAATCTCATCAGCTTCTTGGGCGCAGTGCTGTATTAATTTGTATAAATTTTTTAAAGAAACACAGCCTTAAAATACTTCTCACATCAGAATATAATTAGCTAACATCTTACATGCGTAGAGCATTGGCGCGATTGTGACTGAATATTTGAAAGCTTTACTTTTCATTTTTTGACCGAGCGATAGGAATTGATCAACATGGTAAAAAATGCTATTTTAAGAAGGTCTGTGCCACTTTATTCGGACTACCATCCTGCGATCGTAAATTGAAACAACGCGCTTTTCCCCTTAATAAGGGAAAAGTATACTCATGAATCCATTCATACATCCTTTTCCCCCTTTTTTTTCAAAAGAAATCCCAGGAAAATGTCTGGGAGTAGTAAACAAGGGTATAACGCTATACCTGAATATAATGAACAACAACCGCCAGAGAACCAAAACCATGGTCCTTCAAGCCCACCAAGTTTTGGAGGTCGCGTAAAGCAGCATAAAGTACTCTATTATCTTCGTAGCCATTTGGCCTCTTTGATTTGCCTCTTAGTTACTGTCGCTGTTATTTTATTTGTTGTTTTCGCATCTATATTACCGGAAGCAGCACCATTTCCTGCGAAGCACCATCCACATACAGTCACGGTAGGCGTTTCCCAACTTACCATGGATGCAGGCCGCGCGAAATGTGAAAAAATTCAGTTAAAATCCAGAGAAAGAAACGCTCCAAGCCCAAAACGTAAAAACCCCAGGGCTGTTGCTGATCAAGTGCCTATTCTATTGAAAAATGCTATCGTTTGGGATGGTCAAGGTGGTGTTCTTGAGAATGTCGATGTACTCATTAACAACGGCACTGTTGAACAGGTCGAGAGCAATATTAAATTGAGTAAAGCTTTACGAGATTCGATAAAGGTTATTGATGTTGCTGGTCATGTTGTCTCCCCAGGTTTAGTAGATATGCACAGGTAATACTGTTCAACTTTTTATTTTATTATCATGAAGAAATATAACTAAAAACAATCACTAGTCATATGGGAGTCGACTCATGGCCAGAGCTTGCTGGTACTGATGATACCAACGAAATGACCCAGCCTTTAACACCCTTTGTTCGTACTCTTGACGCATTCAACCCTTCAGATAGAGCTATCCGCATCGTCTCGTCAGGTGGTGTTACCACTGCGCTAGTGTTACCAGGCTCAGGCAATTTAATGGGAGGTGAAGCTTTTGTATTCAAGCTTCGTCATGTCGACACTCTCAGTAACGATGATATGCTTGCTCAGGCAAACATTGATGAACAGCAAGATACTAAATGGAGATGGATGAAGATGGCTTGTGGCGAAAATCCAAAGGTGAGTGATCTTGTGATGTTTACATTTGTGTTACACAAACCTTATTTTGTCTACCTCCTCAATAGCGTGTGTACGGAAGCCGAGGTCAAATGCCCTCTACACGTAAGTGAAAATGGACTTTTTTTCAAATCAAACAATTAAGCTGACTTTTTTTTACAACATAATGAAAAGGTCTTGGAGAAGCTTATCTTTTCAGAAAAGAATTAGCCCGAGCTCAGAAGTTGATGCGTGAACAAGATGATTGGTGTAGAGCTTCTCAAGATACTTCCGTACGCTTTAACACTGCTTTCCCTGAGGATTTAAGCCTCGAGTCTCTCATAGCCCTTCTACGCGGTGATGTTTTACTTAATGTTCACTGTTATGAGACTCATGATATCGAGGCAATGGTTCGTCATTCACTTGAATTCAACTTCACCATCAGTGCCTTCCACCATGCCCTTGATGCATATCGTATTCCTGATATCCTTCGCCGTGCTCGCAATAACATTACTATTGCTACTTTTGCAGACCACTGGGGTTATAAGAAAGAGGCTTTCCAAGCTATTCCTGAAGCTCCTAAGATTTTGTATGATGCTGGCATCCCTGTTGCTTTAAAGAGTGATCATCCTGTTCTTAACTCCCAGCATTTAGTTTTTGAAGCTGCCAAGTCTAGCCACTATGGTTTACCTCCTCAAGAAGCTTTCAAAGCCGTTACTTCCATTCCCGCTAATGCTATTGGATTAGGTCATCGCGTTGGTTCACTTAAAGTTGGATATGATGCTGATATTGTTATCTGGGATCGTGAACCCCTTGAATTAGGTGCTACACCCTTACAAGTATTTATTGACGGTGTACCTCAGTTTGAAGAGCGGGACATCATCCCTGTGCCTGTCAAGAAGATATCCGCTAAGGACAGTGATAAGAAGGACACAGTAATGGATATTAACAAAGGCGCCAAAAGCTATGTACTTAAAAATGCTGGATATTCGTTTTTGGAAAGTGAGCCGGCAGTGGGCCCACTTGAAGTTGTTGTTAAAGACGGTGCTATCGTTTGTTCTGCTGCAGATTGTTCCAGCTCTATTATGTCGATCCAGACTAATAGAGAAGAATTACCTGTATATGATCTCGAGGGGGGATATATCCTTCCTGTAAGTAAGAGGAGAGAGAAAGTTGTTGTTAACTTAGTATTCATTCTCCTTGTTTACAGGGTCTTGTTGGTGTTGGATCGTCTCTTGGTCTTGTCGAAATTGAAGCCGAGGATGTCACGGGTGATGGTTTTGGAAGATCTAGTAATTCACACGATGCTAAGGATATCATCCAAGCAGTAGATGGCCTCAAACTTGGTACACGTCATTTGGAAGAGGCCTATAAAGGCGGTGTTTTAACTGCCATTACAGCACCTATGTCATCTAACGTAGTTATTGGTGTTTCTACTGCTTTCAAGACAGGATCCAGCTCATGTGAGTATTATTTAATATGTATTTGTTTTTAAAGTTTTATCATTAGTCCTTACTTGTTTTTTTAGTACTAGAACCAAATGCATTAATATCATCTGCAGTCGCACTTCATTTGCAAGTTGGTACCGATGTAAAATCAAGCAGTTTCCCTACTATCTCTTCTCAGATCAGTTTTATTCGACAAATCTTAAAAGATAATATTGACTCTAACAACTATTATGGCCAAGCAGCTCGAGGTGAATTACCTGTCGTTATTACTGCCCATAACAAAGATGAAATTGCCTCCCTAATTGTTTTAAAACGTGACCATGTACCTAAGGCACGTTTCGTCATTCATGGTGGTACAGAAGCATACCTGGTTGCTCCTCACTTGGCGGAATTGAATATACCTGTTATTCTTCAACCTGTCTTGTGCACTCCTTCCAACTTTGATTCTATTCATTGTTTGACAGGTGCACCACTAACTAACGCCACTGCTGGTCATGTTCTTCAAAGCTACGGCGTAAAAATTGGTGTCGGAATTCACGATGATGGACTAGCAAGGAACTTGGCATGGGATGCTGGATGGCTCTCTGCTACTTCACCTTCTTCCACTGAATTAAAGAATGGTGAGATATCAGAAAATCAAGCCATTCAATTTATTACATCCAATCTTCGTGAAATATATGGTTTATCCAACTCTTTAGTGGAGAATGAAGAATTCATTGTATACTCGGGAAGTCCCTTCGACGTCAATAGTAAACTTATTCTTATTCATTCCAGTGAGGATGGTATTCACACTGTATCATAAAGTGGGTAGCAATAAAAGGCTATCCAAGACTATTTAAATCTTTATAAATAAATATTTTCATATCTGATAGCTACTTATTTATTATTGTTATTATTATGAACTACAGATCAATATATGCACAAATCTGTATATAATCTCTTAATTTTACTAAATCGTATTTAAATGTGTATAAGCTCATCTATCTATCTATCTATCTATATGTATATCATTTCAATATCTTGATTTCATCCTTTTATTTTGGTGGTTTAACAGAAACAAAAAAATTTGTTACTATTTAATTAGCTCCTTATTACCCAGTTAATTTTATGGGTGGGTTCTATGATAGTGATGTATTGTATAAGATATGAAACTGAAAGAGTATTTATGGAATGAAGACATTTTAGAGACAATAAATGTTACGCCATTTTGGTCACGGAAGTGGCGCATGTAGTTCCGAGAGGTATTATATACGTATTACTTGTGAATCTAATGGAATATCTGTCCAATTTAGCCATATAAGCCTGTGTATACCCCATCAATTTTAGAAAATTTATCTAAAATTACAAAGCAAAATAAAGCACCCAAGTGGAAGAAATGAGAATGATAATTTTAATATTGACAAAGAAATAAAGCATGAGCTTTATAGTAAAAGTCTGGAAAAGCACAAGTATGTAATGTTTGGAAATAAATTTGCCTTTTAAACGAAAGTGTACTTAAGTGTTTGAAAAAGAACTAAAGAATACCAATAAATCACTTTCGGACACACTGTATTCGAGGTTATGAAAAAGCCATAGTGAATATTTAAATGATACGGTAACGTTTTGTAAACCAAACAATCCATCACATTGACTGAATTATCATTTGAATTTGAGAAAGCAACAGCATACCTAGATAGGAAATTGGACAAGCTTTCTGGAAAAGGGGGAACACAAAATGTGTGTATACAGGTAATTAAAGGACACTACATGCCTTTTTGGGAAAATCATGCAAAAACGATGATCTCTTCTGAATATTAAGTTATTTTTTTTACCGAGCAAAAGGTAATTCTGATACATTTAAATGTATGTAAACTGGATATCTTCTAAGTATGATCTCACTGCATAGCTCTATGTAATGAAGATTTAGAGTATACTAGTATATGTTTTGAGTCTCATGATACTCAAACTCCAAGGTTAATGCATCAATAACCTTAGATTTTACATAGTCTTTTTTTTCTTACAAAAAAGAAATACTGTATTTAGCTGAGGTATATGAAATCATTTATTTGGAGTATTTTAGCCACATGGCTCTGTTGAGTTGTTTTTGTCAGGTGAATAGAATTACAAATGATTTGTAGTATATAAACAAACAACTCATTATGGACCTTCACGAGGTTCTAAGTGATTTTTTCCTACTCATTGCTTTTCCTCTCTTTTCTTTTGTCTCATTAAAATATTCGTTTTCTTTTTTTTGCGTTTTATGGATCCTTATCAGCTTGGAAATTTTCCATACTCCTCGTATCCACCCTCAGTAATGGGAACGGCTTATATGGGAAACTCTAACATTATGCCGCTACAAGCAAACCCCTACCAATCGCCCATACCTCCTTACCAACTAGTGAATGACTGTAAGTGCATTTTTTTAAAAAAAATAAGCCAATAAGAGAGTTGTGAGAGGTCAAGAGAGGAGTAAATAGACAAAGAAATGAAAAGATTAGATAGGGAGGATTTCATAACAGAACTTTAATATTTTGATTAACTAAATTAATTCGATTTAGCTTCTATACCACCACCGTCGATGTATCCGCAAACACCAGGCTATCCGCCAACACCAGGTCCAACTTATCCATATCATTTACTGTACGAAGAACCCTCTTGTTGTGAAAGGTATTTTGAAAAAGGGAGGAAAAGATAAAGTTTTTATTAACCTAAAGCACTCCTTGTTCTTCAGTCTAGCGGAGACATTTTGCTGTTGCTTCGGTTATGGTCAGCCTCGGGATCCATATGAGGAGAGTTTGATGAGGGATATTAATATAAGACGTAGAATGCTTAAAGAACAAAGAAAAGAGATACAAGTCTATAAAATGCAACAAGAGAAACATCAGCAGCTACAGATACAGCAACAACTACAACAACGTCAGCAACAGCAGCAGAAACAGCAACAACAACAACAACAACAACAGGCTCTTCAAGCACCAGAACAAGCAGCTGTTGTTTAATCGAAACGAAATATTATAGAACAATCAAATGTATTCAACCCCTATATCTTAAAAAAATCCTAATAGAGACATCTTGAATTCATCCCTTTGCAGTCATTTTTATTTTGGTTTTTAAACGTGAGGTTCAGTCAATGAGCATAATGAAAGTTGCGGGATACTCTGATTTATAGGATTTTTTAAAGATAATGAATATAATAATATTACACCTGCATATTTCTGATTCAAAATTATATATAAAGGGAACGAAAAAAAAAAGAAGAAAAAACAACTTTCTCATTTTATTTATCTTGATTAACTCTACCCATACTAAAAAATGATTACCCCAGCGGAACTAAACACAAATCTCCATCGTGGAGAAGCTGCCGATTCACCTGTTGGTTTTAAAAACGTTCCTGCCATTGAAAAACCCATAGAGCTCTCTATTGATGGCCAAATTCCAAAATGGGTAAACGGTGTTATGTATAGATCAGGTAAAGCGAATGATTTTATTTTAAAGATAATTTTTTAACATACCCTATACTTTTAGGTTCTGGTCGATACAACGTTCTTTTAGATAATGGTGACACCTACCACATTGGGCACCCATTTGACGGTCTTGCTATGTTGCATAGATTTGAAATCTGCGGTGAGACCCAAACTGTACGTTATAACTCTCGTCATACTTCCCACGGTGTTGAAAAGCGTATTGAACAAAGAGATCCAACTTTGTTAACTTTTGGCCCTGATCCTTGTAAAACAATTTTTGGTCGGATGCAAAATGTCTATCATCACATATCAAAGTTTGGAACAAATGCGGAGCTCCAGGAAAACGATGCTGAATTTGACATGGTCAATGTGACGATCACGCCTAACTTTCCACTAGGCGAGAGATTAGAAAATGAACTAGGCATAGAACGTGGTGAAGCTCTGGTAGTAAAACGCGACGCCAATACCCTACAAGTTGTTGATACTCAGTCCTTGTGTAAGTCTATTATTTTTTGTTTACGTCTCTTCTAGAATATGTATTAACTTTTTATGCTAGTGCCACTCAAGATGTTTACATATAGTCATGTCAGTGAGAAGATACAAGGTCAGCTATGTGCCTCTCATCATCAGTATGATGAAGAAGCAGATGAATACGTTAACTTTATGGTGAAACTCGGTCCTTTTCCATCTTTTCAAACATTCACTCTTGGTCCTTATTTGCCTAGTCCTCCTGGAGTGAAAGAGCAACTTCCCCCACCTGAACCAAGACTTCTTCAGCCTATCTGGAGACATTTAGGATCATGGAAAACGCTCCAATCTCTCAAGCCTTCTTATATCCATTCATTTAGCATGACAAAGAATTATATTATCATACCAAACTTTCCTTACTACTACTCATTTGGTGGCTTGTCAGCTATATATTATTCATCTGCCTACCAAACATTTTACTGGGATGAAACTAGACATACTCTGTTCCATGTCATCGACCGTCACACTGGAAACCATGTTGCTACTTATGATGCGGATCCTTGCTTTTCGTTTCACACTGCCAACGCATGGGATGAAGATGTTGAACTCCCTGGAGGAGGCCATGAAAGGGTTATATATATGGATTATTGCATATATGAAAATACTGATATTGTAGATGCAAGCTTTGAACTTGGTAAGGCCCCTTCTGGAAAGATAGACTTGGATAATGTCAAACCCGCTCGCTATGTATTCAATAAGAACACTGACAATAAGGATGATCATCAAATTAAGCCCTCAAAATTCTGCCGCTTCCGTCTTGGAAATATACCAGTAGCAAAGCCAGATGCAAAGCAGTGGAAATCATCATGGTCTGACTTTATGCTCTCCTCTTTGACAGCATATAATAAGCGCCGTGTTGCATCGTATCAAGTAATAGGCCAAGATTTGGAGATGCCTCGCTTTAATCCAAAGTATAACTTGAAGCCGTACAGGTATTGTTGGGGTGTTTGTGAATCTCGCCATGCTCCTTCTTATGCCTCTGGTGCAGTTGTAAACGGTATCATCAAACTTGACCTTAATCAGCCTTATAGTGGTCCTAATACTGACGAAAAGAGCTCTTCCAAGATATGGGATCAGCCAGGCTGTTCATGTGCCGAGCCTATTTTTATTGCTAATCCCGACGGAACCGCTGAAGATGATGGTGTCATTCTTTCTATTGTAAATGCAGTCAACGATGACAATACAGAGTCTTGCTTTATGTTAACATTGGATGCTGCAACATTGAAAGAACTTGGAAGATCAACCATTGGTAATTTTAATGCTGTAACATTACATGGTAGTTTTGTTGATGCCAACGGTCGCGGAGTTGCTGTGAATTAGTCCAAAGAAACTTGATTTCGTCAAGATTTATATATTAGCATTCGTTATATTTTTATAAAAAATATTCTAAATAAAAACCATAAATATATCTTTTTTTTTAAAAAAAATCATCCATCAGGAACAAAAACATATATAACATATGTTTCGATAATAAGATTCAACAACGCAATAGCAAAAGGCGTCAACATAAATATTGGCGATCATTACAATATCAAATGAGTGTTTTTTATTTTGTTTTGTTTCACTTGTATTCGTGTCATTATGGAAAGCATAAATACTGTATTTGGTCATATTTACAGTGTATCTTTATTGAAATAGAATCATTATTATTTTGTTTTAGAACAGTAAGCGAGGTTCCACCAAAAGAATTCCACTTCTTGGCACATATTTGTAATAAGAGTAACTAGACTGTAGAAGGTTTCATAACAAGTTTAATATATGAATATGAATGCATATGATTATTTAATGAATCTAAACTGGATATATATATATATATTTATAGCTATTTTTATTATATATTGAGATGGTTATAAGGGAGATACAATATTAATTGTAATGATGAAACATGAAAATGGGTGAGTTGGTTTATGATTTCTTTTTACAGGAAATATTTTTTCTAAGACTTTTTGGAGGTATGAAAAATGAAAGAGCTTATTGTAGAAAGTGGGTGGGAGTGGGACTGATACTCATAGCCATCATACCATTCGTGACTTCGTCATCTTCCTCTTCCTCTTCCTCTTCTTCGCTATCGCTATCATCTTCATCATCGTCCTCAGCAATCCATTCAAAGTAGATATTATCAATATAAATACGGCTGCCTTCCAACTTGTAAGGATCAAACGGGAAAAATGATTGGACTGTTTGCATCACATTAGATCCTAAACCAGGTACAAATATATCTTTGTTCTTTTCCAAGACAGGGTATATATACATGAAATGTGTTGAATGGGCTAATTTGGCAAACTGACGGACTACTGCAGATGAGCACAACTTGAGAGGATTGAAGCGACTCATGATTAGACGATGTAAATTACGTAAACCCAGACACCAATGACGTGATGAGCCGCCGCCAGGAGCAGTAAGCTCGCCGAATTCTTCGTGTTCAACGTTCTCCTCCATCTCCAAATCATCATTACTGATTACCATGTCTCTCCAGCGAAAACAAAAAATATACATAATTGCTTGAACAGCGGCATAAAATACATCATGTTTTGTGGAATCCAAACTGACAATGTTACTTTCATTTTGGTCGACATATGTATGACACCAATTAGTAAGGGTCAAGACAACACGCTGGATGGTACTAGGTTCCAAAAATTTAGCTCTTGCAACGTAGGACGATATATAAGAAGATGCCGCAGCGCGTGTAACATTGGGCTTGAGAGGGTCGGTAATATGCTGGATAAGATGGTCAAGAAAGTGCTCGCTGTATACATTCACATTGGAGGAGCAAAAATAAAACAATAAGAACTGGGTGTAACGGGATTTCAATGTTTTAAGCACAGCACGATCAAAGATATCCACCAAAGCATAGAATATTTCATCTTGGATGTCCAAAGATCCACTTTGAATACACTTTGCAAGGTGCTGAAATGACAGGGCCATCATTGCATCCAGTTTACGAACCATATTCTTGATTTTTTCCATAGAGTCATTTTTTTCGTTTTCAAAACCTGAAGCATCCGAGTTAATACTACCGTCATCTGACATGTCAGAGTCATCAGACTCGTCGTCGCTGTCCTCAGAGTCATAGTTTTCATCGAAATTCATGTTATACACATCGAAATCAACATCTTCTTCGGTTTCATCAAGCTCAATTTGAATATGTGCATCTATTTGAACCATTTGATCGACAACAAGACCCAGTATCTGTTTACGCAAGACGGGAACATAGTCGGATGTTAAAAGAATGTTTTTGATATATGCAGCATGTTCGGCTGAATTGAATCGCTGGTGAGGTACAAAACGAACCAAGCTAACAAATAAGGAATTAACACCAGTAGGAATAAGTTGAAGCATACTCTGTAAGGCTTGATGATAGCGCTCATATGAGCCAGTACGAGTTGTACAAGGAGAAGGAGGGAGGATAGAGCCTAAATACAAAGTAATTATTAGTAAGTACAAATAAGTGATTATTATTGTGTAAAAAACATACGGAATCTAAATCCATGAACAAGTGAATTTAAAACAGGAACAATATAGAATGCATGGGCTGATACCAGGTTTTTCAAAAAGTGAATATACCCGTTAACGAAGTTTTGACTACGGAAACTCCAGTCAATATGTAAAATCGCCTCTACCAAACTACTGGAAGATTTATCCAACAAAGACACAGATTGAGTGAGTACAGTAATCCAAATATGGAGTTTTAAAGTAGAAGGGGCTTCCGGATTAGACGGGTCTCTTGTGAGGATTTCTATTAATTCATTATAGCGATTCACATTACCCTAAAGGACAAAAATGATTAGAATTCAACTCAAAACTTGACACTGCCCATTAAAATTCGCAAAAAGAAATGACAAGATAGAGTTCCACATGATGAGCAAACATCAACCATCAGTTGAAGTGCAATACATCACTTTCTTGTTTTGCGTATGCCATAACTACTAATAACTTATGCCTGTTTACCCACATGATCCCAATCTTTTTCATTTAACAACAAGAGACAATTCTCGTATAAACAAAATTTCTTTTTTGCAATTTATGAAGGCAAATAATAACTTTATATACTTTTTGGACCCAATAAAAGATTTCGCAATTACCCGAACGCACAGTAAAACCTACTGTGCGGGGACATGCATAGTAGTTTGTACTTTTTTTGGCTTTAGGGAAAAAGGAAACCCTTTCCAGTGTGGAACTGTGAAAAGAAAAGAAAAAGTTAACAGCAATTTGCTTTCACTATTTACCTGTTCTTTTTCTCTAAGAGCTCCTGTTACAAAGGTCTTCATAATAAGCTTCATATTTGCCAGCTTCTCTTTTGAGACAGTTTCCATGGTTTCTTCCACGATGGTTACTGAAACAGCTTTTTTCTTCAGGGACACTGAATCATTACTCACAGAAACAACCTGATCAAGTGAAGAAATGGGTTCAATGGTGGGTGATCTGACTGGCATTATGAAGCTAATTTCCAAGTGCAAAAAATAGACAAAGAAAAGAAAAAAGAATAAAAAAAAAGCCTGTGGCCATTTTAAGCATCCTTTTGTATTTCTTTATCATAAGAGGCTTAGATGGCAAGTCACACTTCCGCTTTTGATTTCGCTGGTAACAATCTCGTATTCGTTGTACCATTTACCACTTTTTCTCAATTTTTTGAATAAACCAGTAATAGTATTATTACGGTAAACGATTGCTTCGTTTTATACTAAATAATAGATGTTGACATGGATAAATAATACAAACATTATAATAGGAAAAAACCTGGCAAGTGATTTTTACAATGTTTGGTAAGAAAAATTAGCCCTTCAACCATCATTACTATTACACACCTGTTTAATCAAGCAGTGCTGTAGAACTATCAAAGTATTTTCATCATAAAAACAGATCAAGAGACAAAAAATGTGTTCTTAACATTAAAAAGTCGTATTAAAAATTAACTTGAAGCTATCGTTATGGATTTATTACAAAATATAACTTGACTTATGTAACATAGTTTTGTATTATATTTGATATTGAGGTCGAGAGACTTTTTGAGACGAATAATACAAGACGTAAGACGTGTTTAACCAGCAAGCTCTTGGATCGAGTAAAGCATAGTCTCGCCTCTTGTGGTGCTTGAGAATATCTCTCTTTCATGGTAACTCTAGAGAATCAATAAATAAATCTATGCTTTAAACCAATGGGCCTGTGTGTTTGACCTTTGTTTTGGCCCTTTATCCAAAGCTTGAAGCAACAAGAATTTACCAAATAGGAAGTTGGGCATGTGACATGTCTTGTATGAACAGCCAAAACGAAGGTTGTTACGTATCAACTTTTTCGTTCTGACGGTTCTTATTAGAGATGTTATCCCTAACTCAATTCTGGTAGTATTTTGCTCAATTTTTGTGTCATTCTATATTCTCCATGACCCTCTTTCCGCGCACACTACAAACACCTTTTTTTGTGGATTTTTATATTGGTGTTATTCAAATAAAGCCCTTTCGCTTGTTACTTCTTTAACATGGAACGCGTAGCCATATCACTCATTATATTGGCACATGTTAGTAATAGATATAATGCTAATATAAGAGCAATAGTAATAAAGTAGTAAAGAGGAGCGATAACCAAAACCTAGAGGTAAATACGACAAATGCATTGAAACTGTGGCGGATGGATGTAGCTTCGCCTTAGTCTGACGTCACTCAAAGTTGACTTAAAGCGCTGGACACAAGATATCTTAAATCAATTATGCGAGAAAGCTTATTTATATTAATTTCTATGATCTCTACTATAAACACGTATTTTTTATAATATAACAAAACACAGTTAGTCTAACACGAACAGTTCTCCTTCTTTTTCTTTTCCCCTTTAGTATTTTATTTTATTTTTCTTTAGTTTTGAATTTAGATAATATTATTGAAGATGTTTTAAAACACAGTGAAATCGTTTATATTTAGGCTGCCGAAAATGCAGTGCAAAAATAGAAAAAAGGTAAATATTTTTTTTTGTGCAAGGAATTATCATAATATAAAATAATTGAAATTTTATTTGATTTGTAGCTCCTCTCTTTCCAATTTCATAATGAGTATTGAGTTTTGGTGGTATATATTTAATTTTGTTTATACATCTACATAAAAACTAACCTATAGAAAAATAGTTCCTGTTGCTCTGTGAATCATATCAATCCAGGGCTAACGTCAAGTAATAGCTCTGGGCGAAACATAGCTCCTATTCATGACTCTAGTCTATCTTCCAAACCTACAAGTTACCAGATTGAAAGTATGAATGATTATTTTTCATATCAAAATCAGATAAATCGCTCTTATCGGCCATCTGCTCAGCGCAATGAACATAATAACGCGTATAGTCACAGCCCTTATACGCCTTACTATGGTCCTGATAGGCGGGTAAGCTACGAAGCACCTGGATATTGTTTTTCTCCTCCGCAGTACTACGAGAGCTATGCCTCATATAATGTGCAATACCCTACAAACGGAAGAACTTCTGAAACTTTTCAATGTATACCTATCATACAAAACCATAGTTACTATGGCTCTCTCGCTTATCAGGCTACACCTCCAACCTGCAAACAATTGAATAGCAACGGATACCCTCCTTTTGTTGATAAGATTAAACTTGAGACTACACATGGTAAACTTACAAAGGGCAAAAAAAACTCATCTTGTAATCGTCCAGCACGTCCAGGAAATGGGAGAAAACCAGGGATCATGAAGCACCAATGTTCTGTCTGCCTCAAAACATTTTCGCGACAGTACAACCTAAACTCTCACATAAAAATTCATACCAAGGAAAGACCATTTATCTGCGAGCAAGGAGACTGTACGTGGACGTTTGCTCGCCCTCATGATCTCAAACGACACCAGCTACTTCACTCGGGCATCAAACCTTTTACATGTGTATGCGGAAAGAGGTTTTCTCGAAGCGACGCTTATAAGAGGCATTTGAAATCCAATGTCGATTGCTCAATAATGACTGCCTATATGTCTCTCCCAACTATTCCGTACTGAAAACTATGAAAACACACTTACAGAAACAATATGGACCAAATATGACAGCCAAAAGGCCGTGATTACTTTTGTTATGAATCAGATCTTAAAGATATTGAATATATTGGTGTTTTAGTAGACAATATTAGTAATTTCACTATATTGTTAAAACATATACATACCTATTATATTTTATCCTTTGTAGTAAAGTCTATACTTTTTTTATCACAAAATATGATATATAAAATGCTAAAAATAAATAAAAATAGTTCCCACACCATGAAAACGATATATTGCAAGATGAGCGTAGAAAATCTGTCCAAGCCGCTTTCCTTACCATTTTTTTTACTAAAAGAGTTTATTTTGATGATCAACACATAAAGTGTTGAGCTGCTCTTCTCAGAATAGCAGTAGAGTTCTCATGTACAATATACCATTTCAATTTTTTGTATTGATTATAAAAAAGTATAAAAACAAGTTCAAGCGACTATATCACATCTTCATATCAAGTCAGTTCTCCAAATCACTATGAGTAAGAAATACCATATCATCAATTTATTGTTAATATAAGATACTCTACTTAAAAAGAAAAGAAAAAAGAGAGAGAGAGAGGGAGGGAGGGATAGAGAGAGAGAGATGGAAGAAAAGGGAAAAGAGTCTTCACGTGGTATCATTTCAGCAAAGCATCTGAGATTGTGTCCATCATCAATAAGAATTACACAAGAAAACTAAAGTAAACCAGATAGTATTGTTTTTAACGTATTTTAGCCACTATTTTGTCAGACAGGCCCTATAACTACGTTCCTCTCTAGATCTGACAATAAAAGCCCAAAATTATTTTAAAGATCAACATACCAAATGAATAATTCGTATGGAGTCATACATTTTTAAATTGACTCACGTTGATATATTTGCTTCTAAGATAGTGTCTATATTCGTGTCATATGCTACCATTTATTTCATTGATTCCCCTCCAAAAAAGAGAAAGAAAACCCCCATAGTTGAAATGTTACAACTTTTTCCCATCTTTTTTATTTCCACGGATTAACCCTAAAAAGCAAAATTGAAAACAAACTTAACTTCAAACCTTTTTTATTAAATGTTAGAATATTCATTCTAAATAGTATCTCATACCCCAGTACGCGACAAATAAACATTTCATTATACACAATGTGATCTATATCATTAAACACACCTTCACGTTTCTGGTGAAGGTTAGTATCACAGAGGCGTAGTATTGTATACGTATAGCTGCTGCTTTTTTCCCCCGTTAAATATGTGATATTCAGCTGATGTTTTGAGAACGGCAAACTCTGTTTTACTGCCGTAAATAAACGATATAAAATACATATATATGTTATCCAAACTTATTAAATCTTTGGGGTTAATATTTGGTTTCCTTTATTTATATATCTTTCAACTTTCAAATTAAATGTGACATAAACTAATATACACATCAAAAAGTTAATGGAGAATGATTCCCAGAATAACATTGGATCAATCAAATGATTGAGTAACATTATCTAACAAACTGCTGTTAAATAGACTCCAATTAAAGAGGAGGAAGGTTGCGTCACTTATAAATTTGTAATATTTAACTTAAAGTTACTTTAGTCGAGTATTAGTTCAAATTTAAGATCACTTACATTTGATAGTCTTGAAGGAAATAAAAAAAGGAATATAATATTTACCAAAGCATTTATCTAAAAGGGAAAAAAAAAGGGAGAGGAGGGATGGGAGAACAAAAAATAGTGAAAACGGGAATATTTTCTATCTCTTTTGTAATACAGATAGAAGTTGAAGTTAAAACTTAGCAGTGATATCAATTGAGCAAAATGTTCTAGATACACTAGTTTTTGTATAGCCCATTTTAACATTTTATATTCCCTTAATGACAGAAATGTTATAAAGTAGAATTAAAAAAGGGTAGTAAACAGAAAAGCACTATTAAATAAATATATATTTAAACCTCAAATGGTCGACCGAAATTGAATATAGTTTAGGAAAATTTATACTTTCAAAAGCTCAAAAGACTGGTAGATTATTCTATGTAACTTAATATTAAAGAGTCCTTTATTAACAAAAAAAGAAATTCTGTTGTAACTTTTAATAAATAATCAGTTTTATTTGATCTGGCCATTATCCATCTACACCTTTACCAAATAAATTCGCTCCGATATAACAAACAAACAGCTTACTCGCACTTATCGGCTTTATTACCGAGTTGTTTCAAAATAATAGACTTTGGTATAAATTAAAGCCATTTTATAAATTCTTTCTTTCTTTGCTTTGCCTATATTTTTATTTTCAATTCTTTTATTTTCACATAAAAAAGTACAATTCTTCAACTTATAACAATTGCAACAATAACAAAAAAAAAATGGGAATGACGAAAGTATGGTTGAGTAAAGCATGGTTGCTATCTTCGAATAATACATATTCTGAGAGACTCCCTCTCCGCCAGTTGCTTTAAATATACAAATTCTTTACCAAAGATTATAGATGTAATGGCATATAACTACGTTTTTCTTTCGAGTCTTGTTTTATCCATTATCTAAAGCCAAGTGTTTTTTTTAAGAAAATAACCAGTCTCGGAAGTAACGCTTTTTTAGGTAGATGTCTCAAGTCATAACTACTCAATTAGTTTTGAGTACTTTTTTTACTAGTAAAATACTCGTCTTCGCTCATTTCAGGTATTCTTGGTACCATTGAATGTCCATAGTATTATAGTTTATAGTCAAATCTCGAAATCGGAATACACTAATAGAATAGCCTCGAAAGTGGCACTCCTTTACTGGACTTTATTCAATTTTTTTTTTACTTCGTTAGTCATGGAATATGACAGAGGAGCAGCAAAATACATGGCGCTTGAAACATGTCAGTTCAATAACCAATATTAAAAAAGTATTGTGTTAGAGTTTGATACATATCTCAGAGCTCTTCAAAAGTGAACAGGAGATACAATTAGTATTGTGGATGTGTGGCTTCAAAAAATGGGGATGTTTCTCCTAAAAACTCAAAGGTTAAAAAAATTGAAAGATACGAGCACTTTTTTTTAAATGCTAGTTTTGGAGTTTATTCATAAAAAGGAAGATATATGATAGTTCTTGTACTTACAAAACTGTACTCGAGAGAAAGAGTGTATAAGTTATAAAAAGTATATGCTAGAAAGTGACAAATAATGAGATAAAGGCTAAAGTCTGAATAAGAATAAGCCTTTTTTTCAAAAGGGAATCCAAAATAGGAAAAAACAGAAAGGAATCGAAGTATCTACGCTCTGAATAAGCTAAATTCTGAATAAGAGTAAAAAGTGCGCTTAAACTGAGCGCCTATTGCATCAATTCATATATATTCGACGATTCTAAATATAAATAGATACATAAACATATAATATGCGGATCTTTACCGTCTATTCACTTGCTGTCTATTGTATTTCCTTTTTTTTATTTATAAGCGTACAATAGTCGATATAAAACCGTATACTACATTCACAGGTTTAAAAAAACTGTTACTACGTAAGTCAGGTACCAATGATATGGTCAAAAGTACTACCGGAAAGCAGTCACAGAAAAGAACAAAGCTGTGTAATAATTATTTAAAAGTCCGTTTACAATTATCACTGTGGCTTCTGGTGAAATCTTATATTGCGCCTACTAGTTCTGCGCCCTCTTATAGCTGCGCCTGTACTATCATTATATTATTATTATTATTATTATTATACTTAACAACTGAAAAGATATAAATACTCTCTCATTTTTATTGAATAAATATCATTCGATTGCTACCCTATTTATTACGATATATTATTGATACCGTTCGTTGTGGAATTATTATTAGCCAATAATAATTCTGATCCTGTTCTGAGTTACATTCTACTTTGCTCGTTAACTGAAATATTACAAGCTGGTGGAAACAACTATTAAAAAAAATGATGGCTGTTGAACTCCGGGCGCTAAATATTAATTTAATTGGCTAATGTTAGCCAATTAAATTAATATTTAACGTCCTGATTTTTAAAATTTTTCTAGTTAGTAAAAAAATGCACATATCGAATAAAGCTCTTAAGCAATATGTCTAGTAAAGATCCTAATAAAGGAACTGAAGATATCTCAAATAGCGTTAACATTGGGTTTTTTCCAGCAAAAATAGGATAATATAGAGTCTGTTAAAATACGTATTAAAGAAAACCAATAATTGGAGCCAGAACCTCTTCCCTTTCAGTTATTCGTAATGAACATACACTTTCAACTATGTCCAATCGTATATATACCTGAAACAGAACAAAATATGATACAGAAATATAATAATAAAACAAACGATTTAGAAACATCTATGGAACAGAAATATATGTCTCAATCATCCACACCATCAACATCTACGCTTCAGCAACTCAATTTACTTTCTTATACACATTTTTCTTTTCACACCACTCCTTTGCAACACACCCAATATCAGTAGCCAAATCAATTAAGAGATGCTTAACAAAACATTGCTCCTAAAGTG
>VCJJ01002285.1:19957-32634 GCA_024139415.1 Backusella tarrabulga | reverse complement strand
CCCAACCCCCCCCCCCCCAGCAAGAGAACAAAAAAGGTAAACGTTTACTTACCATTTAATAGAAATCTTTATTCACTTTATTTTGACACAGACTTAATTCAGAAATGACAAAAAACAAGCTACTCAAAAGAACAACAACGCCTTTAATGAGTGTGAAAAAGACAATAACTTTGCTTCAAGTTACAATTACTTGACGAGTATGCAAAGCAACAACAAGCATTCTGAAGGAAACATCCGTTGTCAAAAAACAGATGTGGTTTCCCCCCTTAAATCAATACAGCATAAACTGTAACCTTTATACAAACAGCACAATATTCTTCAATATACAAAAGCTTGTGGAACAGCCACTTTATCCTCAATCTACTGTTCTCAGTAAAAAACAAGAAACCCCTCAGTATTCAAAAATGCTTGGTATTGCTACTACATACTCAGGCAATTAGCTTAAACAAAACAGCAGGAATATCCAAAAGAGTCTGTGGTTCTATTATCTATCCTCAGGCGACCGGCCTAAATAAATCAACACGATACCTTTCATCATCAACAATCTACTGTGATCAAAAAATCAAGGTCTTAGTCAAAATGCCGATCGTGTTTGCTGTCTTCCTCAAGCATACTACCTTGTTTATGGCTGGTGGGAATTTGGAGCTTGATAGTACGATTCTAACGCTAAGAGGGTATTATAAAAATAACATCAAGTTCCCTGTGCCGTTATGAATGGAGAAAACAAAAAGAGTGACTTGAATATTGAATACTAGGGTGAAAGCATAAAGAGCATATTGGATGCTTGAAGCAAACAAAAAAGAAGCGCGACTTGAATGTTATGAATGAAGAGAACCAAAAAGGGGCATCTCAGATGCTATGAACAGAAAAAAACAAACAAACCAAAAACCAACATCTTTAACACGACGATAGCAGATGCTTATCAACGATGTTGAGAATCAAGAGAAAATGATCATGGCGAGCTAAAGCTGTAGTTTTAGATTGCTGGTTAAGCGCCAAGACCATTTTTACTATTCCAAACCTTGATTTTGTATCCACCTGATTTACTGGGATCTCTAGTCTCTGTCTGCTCCATAATGAGGTTTACGTACAATAATACTGATCACGATACTTTGGTGGATGATCCGTTCTACTGGAACATAAAAGGATTGTTTGACATTATATTGGGGGATATAATATCAGCAACATCGAGCTCCTATAAAGTCATTTATTTCGTATGAATAATATAGAATCTCAATTATGATAGATCAAAAGGTGTGCATTTGCCGGTCTCTCAATTGCGGACTGGTTAGGTATCAATAAGGTAAGCCTATTCAACTTTAAACACTCTGCTCTTCCTGTTCTCGTATGACTACCACGAATAAGCCTATCTATCCTGCCATGAACTCCTGTCCAACATGATGTTTGGAGTAACACAACAAAACAATGTCCCTTTCACAAAGCAACTTAGTCGTATTGAATCTCGAGAGAAGGATGGTGATGGATGAATTATATTGATATCTTGAGTGTTGTGGTTTATCACTAACTCAATAAACAAAAAAAAAGAAGAAGAAGAAAAGCGAAATCTTGATCGTATTGATGAAGAAAGAGACTATATCCAAAACAGTACAACCCAATGCAATGGTTTATGATGATATGGCATCTCGGGTGGACAAATGAGACAATGCTTTGTATTCTTAAACATTACGATAATTATTTGTTTTTATAAATTGTGAAAATAACGAGTAGCTACTGGATATGATATAAAGCCTTCCTTAGAATATATCAATACGAATTAACTTATCAGTCCATTACTTCGAGTTAAAAAAAAAGCATATATAAATATTATGAAAAATGCGAATTCGTAAACTCTTTTATAATATAAAAATTACGCTACAGTGTTGATAATAACATGAAATAAAATGGTTAATTTTTAAAAAAAGAAAATATTTTTAGTTATACAGTTATATTTATGTATTTTACATTTCTTATTGTCTTTTTCAGTAAGAACCAAGTCAGTCCTGCCTGGGTGATTTGGGGATTATTTGATAGGTCCAAACGTTTTATTTTAATACAGCCATCTTCTAACAGACCCAATGTTTTGTCAGTTATTTGCGTATTGCGTAGCCTCAATGAGTATAATCTAATAGACAAGTCAAACAAACCCTCTATGGCACGATCGTTAATTTCTGGTCCGGACAGCTCAAAAGTATGGAGGTGCGGTAATAAGGTTACCAATTTCGAGAAATTATGATTAATATATCGGCATTGGCTCAGTTTTAAAGTTTGAATATTTCTGTGATTTTTTAAAAATTCAACCAATTCGTCATATTCTAAAGCATCCATATAGGATATATCGAAATACTGAATGGAGGGAGATATAGTTTTAAGCGATGAGGCTTGTAGTGGTGTAGAATTGGATTTGATTTGGAATAGAGATTTCATTCCAGAAAACTCGCAGTCAAACATGAAAGGAAAGCATTGAAGTCCACCAAGCTCCACCGTACGAACCTTGCTACAGTGACGACCCATAAGTTGAAACGTAGCTGCTGTTACGGTAGTAGACGATCCAAATGTAATACTGAGAAGATTTGGACAGTATCTGATTAGCTTTCGAGCACGAGAATCTACGCCATATTTATTTACAGTTCCAAGATGGAGATGCTGAACAAACATTGCATATGGTATAACAGTATATCTAGAAGGACATGCAACAGTTTTTACGAACCCAATAAATTGAATATAATTACGAAAGTTGTAACTCCTATTCATATATATCATTATTATAAGCTTCAGAAAGGCTCGTTTAAATTCGTCCATTCGTATTTTTTCTACCTATAAATGCGTTTGCAAATAATATTAGCCCAGGTTTTACATACTCTCATGGCCTTTATAGCGGATATATCAGCATTTTCATCGTCTTCGATAAGGTGAAGACAAATTAATTCCTGTATCTCAATAAGTAAATGAGGTAATCGTGTCATTGTTATCTTTGAGTTTTTAATAGTAAAAAAGAAAGATCGTAGAAAAAAAGTCAAGAAAGAAAAGTTGAAAAATAATAGGGTGTCCCTGAAGAAATGTCATTCGTATTCGTGTTACACACAACTGTGCTTTAATTATGTATATATCCATGGCATTTGAGATCATCTAAGACCATATTACGATCTTTTTGTTCACCAGAATACTTGGGCGCTGTGCTTGAATAGAATGATTTTTCTGATTGGTTAAATCAACTCTTGTCACCGGTAAAATTAATATCAGGAGTAATGATGAATAATATATATATATATATATATATTATGGATTTTCTGCCAACAATAAACTACTTGGATGAACTTGATCATTTCAAACCACCAAAATAAATAATCTCCTTATATAAGGATTTTCATCTCCAGAAGTGAGCAGCTCTGTATAGCTATATGATATGCGATAGAGAGTCTTTTTTCTCTGAAATTAATTATCATCTCCGTTTTAATATACTCCTATTGTCGACTCAAATAGTGGTAGCTGAAGCGATGTGTCCCTGAAACTTTTTGGAGTCTTGTTACAGAATTGGTGCTGTACTAAAACCAAAATTTATATCATCAAAACGCCCATTTTTTTTTAATTCAAAATACCTTTTTAGTTTTATATATATTTATGCTTTCTTTCAATTGAATCAAAGTAAATAATTTCGATAGCTTTATAGACGTAATCACTCTACTAGGTCAACAAAAAATGATTTTCAATTCAGGTCATAAAAACTTATGGTCTACTTTATAAATGACATAATTAATGATATGGTAATACCATAGTTAAATAATTTAAAGTCTGTCTTATAGTCTTTTTTCATTGAGTGGTATGGGTATCTCCAAAAATGACAGCATTTTATACACCCAGCCTTTCCATAAATGGGAACATCGATCATTGCCAATGATCATAGATAATGGTTCCATAAAGGAATTTGACTTTAATCGCGTAAAAGAAAAAATGAAGTATCAGGTCTTGGACAATGGTTACATTATAAATCTGGAGTCTATATCACTGTAGAAACATGGAGACTTAATGACACGAGTAAAAGTTGCCTCAAGTCAGAGAGAAAAAGCCAAATCTTGGTTATAAAATTTTTAGGCCCAAATAGGTAAAATCGACCAAACAGTCACACAAACGGGCAGCTCGGAAGAACATAATAGTAGCCTCAGTGCCCAACCTATCCAACCCTCTTTTTAATTGACAATATGGGTAAGCATCCATCCATCCATCCACATAAACCAATTCATTCGATATTAACTTGATATCCTTATTCAATTTATAGCTGTTGGCAAGAACAAGTGCGTTTCCTTTATTACATATTCATTTTAAACTGGATTTATTGACATATAATTTATAGGCGTCTCAGTAAAGGAAAGAAGGGTTTGAAGAAGAAGGTGTAAGTATGCAAAAACCTGTTGAAATAATGGAAAAGCAGGGAAGAGGAGATTATGAAGTTGGAGATCAATTACGCTTGGGAGATGTATTCATTTGTCAATTTGAGTTTCAACCACAAAAAACTTTAACAGATCGAGAAAATCATCAATTGGAAATTTCATAAAATGAGAAACGATTGAGTAGATTTTGTGATTCCAACTTTAAGTTTCCTTCTCTCTCTTTTCCGATTTCGAGGATAATAGAATTCAAGTGATTAATTGCTTTTTTTTTTCTTAATATTCAGTATCGACCCTTTCACCCGTAAGGACTGGTATGACATTAAGGCCCCCTCTATGTTCGAGGTCCGTCAAGTCGGTAAGACTTTGGTCAACCGTACCCAAGGTCTCCGTAACGCCAACGACTCCTTGAACGGTCGTATCGTTGAGATGTCCCTTGGTGATCTTTCCAAGGACGAGTCTCGCTCTTTCCGCAAGATCCAGCTCAAGGTTGATGAAATCCAGGGTAAGAACTGTCTCACCAACTTCTACCGCATGGATATGACCACTGACAAGCTCCGCTCCATGGTCAAGAAGTGGCAGACTTTGATTGAGGCTTTCGTCGATGTCAAGACCACCGACGGTTACCTCGTCCGTCTATTCTGTATCTCCTTCACTGCTCGTCGTCGCAACCAGATCAAGAAGACCACCTACGCTCAGTCCTCTCAAATCCGTCAGATCCGCAAGAAGATGTTTGAGATTATGAACGAAGAAGCTGCTGCTTGTGATCTCAAGGAACTCGTTGCCAAGGTCACCAGCTCTGCCTCCAGCTCTGCTCAGGATGCTATTGCTGTTCGTATTGAAAAGGCCTGTCAGGGTATTTACCCTCTCCAGAACACCTACACTCGTAAGGTCAAGATCCTCAAGGCTCCCAAGTTTGATGTCTCTGCCCTCTTGGCTCTTCACGGTGGTGCTTCCGCTGCTGCTGAAGATGTTGGATCCAAGGCTAGCAAGGATTTCGTTGAACCCCCTGTGTTAGCCTCTGTTTAAACCAACCATTTGTTATTAAATTTCACTTAAACATGATAATAAAACAATGATAAAAGTAGTAATATAGTTTTTGATAAATGGATAACTTGGATATTGGGGTAGGATTTAGTGGTGAAGAGCATTTGTTAATACTATTCAAACCCTGAATTAAAGAACACCAGATTATTAAGTGAGGAGTTAGGCTTTAGTAAAATATATTCAACATTTTTAATAAAGAAGCTTATTCTTAGCTCAAGAATGACATAAAGATCAATGATGTGGAGAGTAAAAATGGATGAGTAAAACCGAATAAGATTTGGTATAGGATTCCATAGTTCAATAGAATAATAATCGGTTTGATCCATCTAAGAATACTAATTAGTGCACTTTGAAAGTTATTTTGATCAATCTTGACACTTTACCTCAACTGAAATACCTCGGGAGACTTTAGAACTGTAACCAAAAAGGCAATCAGATATAAAATTGGAACATCCTGGACCAATTCATCTATGGAAACATTAAAACTCATCCATCCAAGTATAATGTTCTTTAAACAGACAATGAAACTGGGTAGATAGTAAGGTAACAACGATGTCAAGAAAATTAGCCATGATTGAGAGAATTCATATGTGTTGCGAATAGCTGGTAAATCCTAGAAAAATAAAAATGAACAACTATTTCTTTGTTTTCTCTTGTAATAAAAGTAATTACAGATTTCGTGTAGACAGATGCTGTCATCAATGTCCAGATTAAGTAATAGCACATGAATATGATGGGTGTAGGGACAAACCGAACAATTCCAGAAATAATTGCCAAATGAATTGAAAGTAACCTCCAGCTGTTTTGCTGTGATCTCACTCTTAATCCTGTAAACCGTCTAATAGGAATACCGATTATATAAGTAACAAGGGAAACTGCCAGCCAAACAACCACTAGAATTCCGATGCTAAAAAGGTATAGAAAAGCCGCAACAATAGGGAGAACAATATCATCACTGCCAAGCAATACATCATTTAATAGCGTAGGTGCCAGCTTGTAATGGTGCCCTAAACCAAAGTATCTTATAGCAGTCTGTAACCCAGATGTAAAAACCACCAGATTTAAAATAACTAGGAAAGGACCTTTTAAACAGGAAACCAAAGTAGTATTCAACGAGGGGTATCTGCCTAGAGAAGAAATATCAATCGTCGTTTATTATTATTATTATTATTATTATTATTATTATTATTATTATTATTATTATTATTATATCGATCTTTATATTTACTTTTTCCATTGATTAAATACGTGTAAAGCTGTGAGAGAGCCATGATTAGAGCATTGGAGTATAGGAAAGGAACAATAATTCCGCCGTATCCAAGTACAATTCTACCCAAAGTGCCATACCAGTCAATTTGCAATACAAGCTCAAGTTCCTGACTGTCAGTGAAAAAATTTAGTGCTAGCTCATCAGATTTCATCTTGTGGAAAGTAATTCTACTTGACGATCCGATTTCAAGTTTACGGTAAAACTGTGTCTCACCAGAACCTGCTATTAACTTGACAAATGGCTGGAATCTAACGTCCTTGGTTTCCATTTTAGTAACATGTAAACTGTAAGCGAGTAAGCTACTTGGGATATTTTTAACTATATGCTGTGAATAGTATCCACTTGTATTAAATTTAACATTTCCAGTGATAATATCTATAATTTTAGATCAATATATTGTATATAAATATCACTCCATAATAAAAGCATTTACCCCAAATGTCAATGTTATGCTCAACTAGATTGGTAGCATTATCGGACACAATGAAACCAAATGGTATAGCTGGGCCGCCTTTATCAATAATACCTATATATTCATCGTCATTCAAATACGAATCTTCTAAAGTGATCAATCTGAATGGGTCAGCCATGATTGGTTTGTCTACTATTGCTGATGGCAGAACGTTGAGTTCTGACTGTGCGATTTTGCAATCGAGATTTTGAATGTCAGGTCCTTTACATACAGCCATTGACCATCGCTTATAAAGACTAACAGGTATATTAGTTATAAACGCATTTGAGCCCACACTCTTCATTAAAACAAGTGTAGGAAATGTTGGTTTAGCAAAGTCATAATCGAGAGAAGAACCAAGTGGTAAAAGCTGTCTTTTGTAGTTATTGACCATAAATAATTGATCTGCAGAAAAGAGAGAGAAAAGTCATTAGCTTGTAGCTTTTAATGGTGGATATACTTACCCCCAGAGATTGGCTCCAAGCCTTGAGTTAAATAGTGTTTAAAATACCGGATTCGATTTAAAAGAGGCAATGTTTGTGCTGAGGAGGAGATATTGGTAATTTCCACAAGTGATTTAGCAAGCACTTTAACTAGTTGATTACACCATAGAATAGCCATATGATCGCATCCTGTCCATACAAAAGGGATCGATGATGAAACAACACTGAAGCCATGAGTTTCGGGTACAAACGACTCCAAACTTGCACCATTGGAATCTACAATGGTATCAAGGAACCCTCCTGTAATCGAAGTAATCGATACATCTTTTAAAACGGGGTCTTTCTCAAATCGATCATGTGTCCAAAACTTGGCCAGCTTTTTGTATGTCTTATACATGGCCGGATCTAATAAAAGCGGGGCCTTCAAGTGTGGTGATGCTAGAGTAATGATTGTGTTGATTGAACCCGGGACATAGCTGGGAGACATAAACATGGAGCGTGCGACCAATCCTCCCATCGAATGTCCTACTATTAGAACAGAGCTTGGATTTTGAGGGCTGTTCTTGTAAAGTTGAAGGATACGTTGGATAACAGCATTCATGTATTCTGCTTGCTCCAATATTGTTTGCCCGTTTAAAGCAGAAAGCTCCTCGTTAAGATCAACTAAATTACATGGTTTATTGTTATTCGCTCTTGAATAAGTCTTTGGTATACTCTACCTGTAAAGTAGTCGAGAGTACGAGTAGAAGTCTGTCGATTACTGTAGTGATCATGGTAATAAACTACTGTTTCTGCAGCTAGGGACCTCACCTGCTTGTAACTACCTGCTTGTCCCGGAATAAACAATGCTGGGATGCCTTGTAACTATATATTCAGCATCTCAGTATTGATTGATTAGGTCATTTCACGTTTTTACTACTGTACCTCGTTTGAATCAAGGTACCCTTCTCTGTAAAGATAGAGTGTGTATTTCTTTGAAAAGGGAGAATCGGGCTTGTCTTGAATTTCAAGATAGGATGGCCGAGACCATGACATTTCACATGTTTGCAGATCAATTCGTTGCGAAGATGACAAGATGGATCGGACATTGGGCAGCTTTAAATAAAACGAGTCGAATATTGCACAGCTTAATATCAAAGTTGAAAGTATAATAGCCCACACGGAGACAGCAGAGCGTGTCTTAACTTCGTGTCGCGTTAAGGCCAACATTCAAGCATAAACAAATAAACAACAAAAGGACAAAAATATAAAATACACAAGTTTATAAAGTTTAAATTTAAAGTTTATTGAATCTATTATTGATGCAAAATGAATAATAATGATATATAATGTAAAAACAAAAAAATGAAATGTGGTAAAGTCTAAAGAGTTCTCCTCATCGCTTCTTATTCTGATGCTGTGTCTTCTTCGCGTTGACCTCCTTCAATCAGCCATTTTAGATGACGAGCACGACGGCGTTCTTGCTGTTCTTTGATTTCATTACGTGTCTTCTTCTTTTTCTTGGCAAGCTTAGCCTTGACTTTCACTTCATCAATCTTGGATTCATCATCGACAGCACTGACACCATTTTTGTAAACCTTTCCACCTTCTACCTTCCAGCTCTCAGGACACAAAGCTTCGACAAATTCGGTAGAGTGAGAAATCATGACAACAGCACCATCCCATTTCTTGATAGCAGTAGCAAGACCACCCAAGGCTTCACGATCCAAGAAATTGGTAGGCTCATCCAACACCAACATGTGACAATTGTTCCACATGGCTGCAGCAATGACGACCTTGACCTTTTGTCCACCGGAAAGAGCACTGATCTTGGTGTACTGGGCGATATCAGGATCCAAACCAATATCATCAAAGTGCTGACGGATAGTAGGAATGTTGAGTTCACGATAAAGCAAACCTTCGCGAGAAGCTTCCTTATCATCGAATTGCTGTACTAATTTCTGGAAACCAAGTTCAAGAAGTTTATCGCGTGACATCCAGGTGTTGTATTTGTGAAGCATGTTCTTCCATTTGATTTCGTACTGGAAAGTCTTCTTAAGCTTGGTACGGCCCAAGAGAACCTCGATCTGTCTGTTTTGCCCATCAACGGGAATGAGCTTTTCCATCTGACGTCTTTCATCCTCAGTCCAAATTCTAGTCTCCTTTTCAGCAACCTCCTTATCCTCACCAGTTGAATAACGCCACTGTAAATAGTCGGTAGGTGTTTGATCTAAGTGCTGATTTAAATGGTGGAAAGCATGCTGAGCAACATAACCGATACGAAGAGCAGGGTGGCGCCACACAGTTCCAGTTTGAGGGACAGTCTCACCAGTGAGAAGCTTGATCATAGTAGACTTACCAGCACCGTTAGGGCCAACAACAGCGACACGAGAAGAAAGAGAGAGAGAAGCAGTAGCATTTTGAAGAGAAGGCTTGTTGTTACCAGGATAGGTGAATGTACAATCGGTCATCTTCAAAATAGCCTTTGTGTTGGAGCGAACACCTTGTAAAACAGAAGGCTTGGGGAAGGTAAACTCAACAGTAGAGGCATCCAAGGTATAGTAGGTGCGGGCAGCGGGGTAAACATCGACAAAAGCAGACAAGTTGCCATGATATAAACGAAGCTTCTTCTTTTCATAGTGAAGAATTTGAGTACAGACATTATCCAAGAAACCAGAGTCGTGAGAAACAATAAGACAGGTAACATTAGACTGAGCATTCAGATAGTCTTCAAGCCATTTAATGTTATCAACATCCAAGTGATTGGTAGGTTCATCAAGCAAGAGAATATCAGCCTTTGAAAGAATAGCACGGGCAAGTTCGAGCTTCATCTTCCAACCACCAGACAAAGCAGAAGCAGACATATCAAGACGAGCATCATCAAAACCGACCTGACGAAGGGAAGCTTCAATCTCGGAACGGGGCAAGCCCTTCAAAAGTTCGTCGCAAGCAACATAATCAATGATCTTGAGAGAGGGATCAGCGGCCTGAGAGTTGTAATCGACAAGAGCAGTACGGACTTGATCCTGAGAAGGGAAACCCTCCACCTTACCACTATGAATAGCATTCATCAAAGTAGATTTACCAGCACCATTTTGACCACACAAACCATAACGCTGACCACGATGGAACTTGAGTCTAGTGTGGCTCAACAAAAGACGAGTACCATAAGCAAGAGAAAAGTCGTCCACACGGCAGATTTCCTCACCCTCCTGTTCATCCAACGTTTCATCGTCTTCATCACCATTACGCTCCTTGTAAAGTTTATGGACTTGTTCATGGACAGACTTGATGACGACAGGGATATCAGACTTCATGATGAAAGCTTTGAAGTAACGAGAACAAATTTCCAACCAACTCTCCTCATTGAATAATTCCTGACGTGCCAAATCAGCGACAATGATACCAATGTATGTAATATAAGAGGAAAAGAAAGAATCCAAGAAACCTTGGGACTTGGTAGCAGCAGCCTTAACGGCAGCTGTTGCCTCTTCAATGGTGACTTCGGTTGAGGTACCCTCGGATTTTTCGCTATGTCCACCTGCATCGATCAAAGTCTTCTTTGCCTTTTCGGCGAGCACACGAATCTCGGGGAAAGCTGCACCTTCAGCCTGACGATCAATACCGGGATAAAGTTGAGGAAGGAACTGTGCAGCGGTACGGGGGTCACGGACAAGCTTACACAAGTTGTCAGTAATAACTACAGTCTGACGCAAAATCATGGTAGAACGTTCATTCAAAGCACGGGTCAAGAGAGGGACCATGATGGCAAGAGTAGGGCCATTGACTTCAGCAACAAAGGTGGTCTGAGCAAGCTTCTCGATAGTATCAGGAACACGGGATGGGTTACCCATACACAACACAAGGTCCTTGAGATGACGCTGGATATCAGGGTTACCACCAACAGAACAAATGCTAAGCATGGCCTTTTCAGCGGCTGCAGCCACTTCTTTTTTAGTGTCTGCAAGACAATCAGACACAACAGGGATAATCTCGGGTAAGCATTCACCAATCTGCTCAGGGGCCTTTTCGGTAAAGCGCTCCAACAATTTAAGTGCACCAATCTTGGTTTGCCACTTCTTTGAACCCTGACCATGACCCATTCCCTCGAAAAGCACAGGCAAAAGAGACTTAGTAGCCTCTGCAGGAATCAAGTCCACCAAAGTACGGGAGGCAGTTTGAGCAGCCTCTTGAACAACAGCTCCCTTATCGGCATAGAGGTCGAGGAAGGTACCAAGGTGTTTAAGGAGGAGAGGTTCAATTTCATGACCCAAAGCTTCCTCCAAGGCATTGAAGCCAATAAGACCACCCTCACGTTCCAAACCTGATTTCTTATTCTTGATTGAAGCAGATAGTTTATCAAGAATCTTATAAGACTTGATCATAATGAACCCCTTTGTATGAATGGTCATGGCGAGTTCCTGAGCGGCAGCTTCGACTTCTTCAGAGGTGGGTGCTGTGTTGATCTTGTTGAGGAGATCAACAACTAATGTTGCTTGTTCATCAGTAGCGGAAACCATAATCTAACTTTGTCAACTAAAGTTGGAGGACCGACGAACTTGTTAAAAAAGGGGGAGAGGAGGAGAAGAAGAGATAGATAACGAAAAACAAATATTTCTCTAATAATTTAAGGAAACTTCAGAGGGATCAGATTGGTAGAACTTTTTGGAGGCTTTGATTTGTTTTGAAAATCCGATAAAACTGCCCTTGAATTTTTAGCTCCTTTTGAAGCACCAAGATAGAGACCATATACTTTTATATAAAGTATGCATTGGTTGTATAAATTGTATTTATATAAACTGTGCTTATTTATATACATCTCTATGATTTCATCAAATTTCAAATGTAATCATTTTTAACAATAATGCCCGAAATAACTTTGGAAATACACTACTAGTCTCTTGAATACACACCACTAAAACCAGAAGCATCACCAATAACAACGCTTTTAGCCATTATAAGTATTTTATAACTGAGTGAAAAAAAAATCAATTAGTTACTCATATCAATAATTATAACTACATTTATCATTTTTAAGCAAAGTCAAAGTATCACTCCCCATGACAAAATCCATAACAAAGGACGATAGCGTTGCGGTTTTCACT
>VCJJ01002285.1:4413-15587 GCA_024139415.1 Backusella tarrabulga | reverse complement strand
TTTTTTTTTTTTAATTTGACAAATACTCTCTAACTACACTTTTAACGGCCTCAGGGCTCTTGGTATATGTATCCAGTAATCGTTCTGTTGCTAATGCATGTAAATCGGAAGCATGGTTGACTTCGGTGGAGCTTAACAGCTTAGCAGCACACTATAAATGCCATATTATTAGCTCTTTCGCTTGTTTTATATAATAGATATACAAATGTATACATACCAACTGCAATCCATACAGTGCTCTGACATGGTCTGTGCACAGCTCCAATACCTTACAGTAATTCTTCAATGCCAAGGGGAGGTGATTTAACGTATATAAGATTTCAGCATACTTCAAGTAGAAGACATGGTTTGAAGGCTGAAGAAGAATGATTTCCTCACAACAATAGGCTGCTTGATCATACATGTGCTTGGAAACATACACATCACACAACTCTAACCATGCCTCATGGTCATCATAATAAGTGTCAAGATATTTTGTCAATGCTTCAATCATGGCCTGTTCCTTATTTCTTGTCTTTAGCAAAGCAATTTGTCGTTTGGAAGCAAGCTGAAAATAAATAATATATAAGTACATTTTACAGCTCCTTTTGGGTGTTTCTCATTACCATGTTGGTATCATCCTCTTGTAGAATGGCGTCGTATACTTCTTGGGCTTCATCCAACTGTCCTTTGGCTTCAAAGCGCATTCCTATTAAACGGCGGAAACGTAGTGATTTTTCAGTGAAGCGCGACTTGAGCTGATCGATGCAATGCTAAATGATAATAAAAACATGAATATCGAGACTTGTTTTGTCGGAATCTTACTTACATCAGCCAAAGGAAAATCATCGACATCGAGAGCGGCAATTGCAATTTGTTCATAAAAAGCCCAGACTACAAGAATGTAATTCAGATGATAAATATATTACTTGCAAATGAAGCCATGTGGTCTAACCTTGGTCGCCCAACTTTGCTGTGTATTTATCTTTGATAAGTCTAGCACCAATAGAAGTTACATATTCTGAGTTACGTTCATTAGTTAAGCGAAAAGTTTGTAGTTCCTCAGCCGCTTTGGCGTAGTCGAATCGTGCCATTTTACAAGATCTGCGTTGACTCTGAACACGAGTTTTTTCTTAGTTTTTTACTTTTTGTAAATCATTCGAGAATACGTCACAAGCTGAGTTTTTTTTTGTTTTCGGCTTCACAATGTACTCCAACCTTTTCTCCTCGATCGTGAAAATGTGTCAGAGCCATTTTGGCACATGTTTATACAAAACAAATATAGTATAATGAGCTCATACATTGAACAAAGTCAAGGAATAGCGTGATACTTTTTTGGCCTGAAAGTGTCATCTCATTTTTATTTATTTTCATCATTTTATTGCCATGGAAAGTTTATAAATATTTCAAACTCAGTTTTGGTTTTTTTAATGTTTTTTTTGACTGACTTCGCTTTTCCTCTTTATTATCTCTTTATTGATTTAATTATATGATAGACGGTAATGTAAGATAGTTCATGTATTAGAGTCACATTTTCTCATCTGCTATTCTTTTTTAACACAATACACACCTTAATAAAGACACAATAAACAACAACGAACATTTCATATCGACTCGGTACCAACACTTTAATTGTTGTTTTGTTGTTAAAGATAGATTATAACCTTATATAAATATTTTATTAGGATTGACACAGCCGACGATCCTTACTTTGAGACAGTCGGCTCGCACAATTCATCTTCTGGGCCAGTTACGCCAAGTCAAGAGTCACTAGAGTTATTTCGATTCTCTCACCAAAACAGCTCATCGATATCATCAACTCCTCCCAGAGACAGAGACGACATAGAAGACGAATGCCACTGTCATCCATACTTGCCATACCAAGGAGGTGAAGACGATGGTTACATTGCACCAATTAAAAATGAAATATATTCTACAAAACTTGACACGCCGGATTCAGCAAGCTCCACACAAGTTACACCAAATGACCAGCAGCATTTTCACCCTCTCACAAGCTCTCAGTCCTCTCGAAAAGTGTTAACAGAACGACCCTTTCAACGTCGCACCTCACTTGTTTCAACTATAAACTCAAATGATTCTTCTCCTATTCGATACTTGCCTCAAAAACAAGCAGTTATTGCCACCCAAGATAATTGGAGAATCAGTGTAGCAAACCATATCGCGACCATGATCTTATCTGGCTCAGAACGAAATACAAATGAAGCATTTATAGGAAAACATATATTGGACTTTATTGATGCAGATTATCGGCATTTGTTGCTAGAAAAGATTGTTAAACGGCGTGAGGAGCTCCATGACTCGAATAAACCCTCAGGGAATATTTTGATCTGTGGTGACATGGTATGATCATGGAAATATATTTCAACACACACACTTTCTTTATTTTATAAAAAAAAAATAGAGTATTCTAAACTGTAAAACAATCCTAATAGGTCCCAATTCTAAAACAAGATGGCTGCAAGTCATCTGCATCGCTCTGGCTTAAAGAAAAAAAGAACACCAATGGCCTACTAGTGTTTATTTGGATTCTCGAAGAAGTGTTTCAAAGTACAGTAGAAGTCATTGTTGACAAGACAGTATGTTTATGAAATCTTATCATGATAGGCAAAACAGATGTGATTGGTATTTATTTTATTTCTTATTATAGAATACTACAATTCAGTCGGCAAAAAATTACATCAACGGAATCTATGGTTACTCACCAAATGAAATAGAAAACCAACCAGTCAAGCTGTTACTGCCTCGTTTTAATAATGAGCAGAAATTCTTCGGAGGTTGCTCCAAACTAGGTGCCCATTTTCCTGTTATTGTACGCATGCAAGAATCTTTGCTTCATAACACCCTTCGTATCACTTCTATTCCGACGTTATCTGGCCGTGTGACAGTTTGGCGAAACGGCACTATCGAAAGTTTTAACCCTGTATTCGCAAAATACCTATTAGGATTTTCAAATAATGAACTAAAAGGCACAAATATTTCACTTATATTACCTCAATTTCCAGCTTTACTGGCCAGTCTTGAACGAGATGATTTACTACAGCATGGTTTTACGTTGAATAGTCTAATTTGTCGTCAGATGCTCCTTTCCACCAATACCCAGACCACTCAACAGTCTCAGCAACGACGATTGACGCTGAATCCAGGAGGATCTCCTTTACCTGTTATTACGGCAATTCACCGAGATGGAACACCTTTCGAAATTGATATTCAACTAAAACTCCAAGATCATTCAGATGATCTTTTTACCCTATGGATCTCATTTGACCGTGATTCTGTCCTTACCAAGTTTGGGCATGTCCACATCGCTCAGCCATTGACATATTTGTCAGATACACCTGTGCATGTCGCCCGATCCAAATCTATCAACATTCCGACAAACGAAGCAAACACTAAACGTAGTGATCGATACCCCGCCACCTTGAAAAATAATTCTTCACAATCCACCGCGGAAAAAGAAAAATCTGGACCTGATGAATGTTTTTCTCTAAAAACAAAAATCACAGACTATGAAATTGTGGACGAATTGGGACAAGGCGCTTATGGCTTGGTTAAACTTGCTTATCTCAGGGATAATCCAGAAAAGGTAAAGTGATCTTTTTTTCTGGTCCTCATGACAATAGCTAACCTTAATTTATTTCTCTATAGAAAAAAGTAATTATAAAATATATTATAAAATCTCGCATATTGGTAGACTGCTGGTTAAGGAGTCGAGATCTTGGCCTTGTCCCTGCAGAAATTCATGTTCTTCATACTCTCAGAAAAATATCACACGTTAATTGTACTGAAATGCGTGAGTGTTTTTTTTTCTGAAAAAAAATGGGGTGGATTAAAATTAATGTTCGTTCGATTATTGACTATTCAACCTTAGTGGATTACTTTGAAGACGATGATAACTATTATGTTGTCATGGATTTATTTGGGAAAGGCATCGATCTCTTCGATTACATTGAGCTTAATAGTGCCATGAAGGAATCTGAAATCCGATCCATCTTTTATCAAGTCGTATCTGCGGTCGGCCATTTGCATGATAACGGTATTGTCCACCGTGATGTTAAAGATGAAAATGTTATTTTAGACTTAAAAGGAGGAGTACGTCTAATTGATTTTGGAAGTGCTGCCTATGTGAAGCCAGGTAGAAAATTTGATACCTTTGTTGGTACGTTAGATTATGCCGCCCCAGAGGTCTTGAGTGGTCAGTCATATACTGGTCTGCCACAAGATATATGGGCATGTGGCATCCTGCTTTTTACTCTTATTTATCGTGAAAATCCATTTTATAACATTGAGGAAATCATGGAAAGAAAATTAAGAGTTCCATTTGTTTTATCAGAAGGTAAGTTTAAATCTTATTTTTGTACGTATTTTAGAATTGGAAACTAAACATGAACTATATTTTTTGTTTTGCTTCTTAAAAAATTAGATTCACTTGATCTCATTAAGAAGATGCTGAATCGAAATGTGGACCAACGACCTACAATCCATGAAGTACTTGATCATCCTTGGTTCCAACATAAACCATAATTAATTGTCATATTTATTTTTGAATTTAATGCTGCTCCTCGAGCCTTTGTTGTAAATATATATATATTTTTGATACATTACGTCATACCTTCTTTTTTAAATATATAAAGTGTATTATATTCTGATCATTCTTATAAAGCTAATTAAAGTCATTTTGTATCAACATTAATGCATCATGAGATTAGATGTTTGTTTTCATAGTAATGATTTTCAATATAAAACAGTCTACAGGTTTCATAGCCATGTTTAGCTGATCTAAAAGAGCAACACAGTAAAACAAAACAAAACCTATTTCTCAGTTTACATAAACACATTCAGGTACAAACATGCTCTATTTATTTATGCCGCATGATGATTAGATCTTTTTAAGACTGTAACTAACCACGAGGCTATTTAAGGTTATGCCTATTAAATTATCATGATATCAGTCCAGAGACTCGTCTTTTATTGACGTTTAGTGTATTTCCAAGTCGCTTGCATGTGACCACCATCACCACTCGTGAATGGATTCACAGTTAGAAATAGTTTATATTTAATATTTGAAATTGATACAATACAAATATCTTTTAAATGAACATGAAACCAGTCACAACTTAATATGGTGCCATATTTTCGTCGAAAGACAAATATTAGAAAGAAAACCAAAAAGTACCTTGCATACACTTAACCGAAGTATTTAAAAGATGTTTTCAAAACCATTTTTTCTTTATCTATTTGAAAGAAAAACTCAGACAGTGTAACATACTCTTCTAGCATTTTCTATTGTGTTCTGCTATTCTTGTTGTTGTTTTGTTTTATTCAAGATATCTTATGGTACAGTTTATGGAAATCCCGCAATTATCATACGAGAGCACTTGCTTACTCTGAATACTATTGAAATACTTTCTCTTGTTGGTGCTACCCACATTTCATTATGATCACTACTTGAAGATGATTGGTATATACGTCATCATATTGCTTTGAACTACCGCACTCTTTATTTCTCTTCTTTTCCAAAGTTCGCAAACGCGTTTTATTACTCTCTAATCAATAGTATAAATAATAATCATGCCACTTCATCCTACTGTACTCTGGGCCCAAAGAGCCGATCTCATCTATTTAACAGTCGAAGTTTCTGATATCAAGGTATGTTATTTATCGCTGTTATCTTTATCCAAGCACTTCTCCCCCAAAGTAACTTGCCTTATTAACAGTTCCTTCACAACTTGATAGAATCAAACTATCGATCTCACCGAGAACAAGTTACTTTTCAAGGGTATCGGTGAAAAGGAGGAAAATGAATATGAAGCCGAGATCGAATTCCATAAGGAAGTTGATCCTGAGGTAAGCAAAAACAATAAAAGCGCAAATAATCAAACCTGGATACTTGATTATACAAAAATACCTTTCATTATGTATCTATTTACTTATAAATCCTTTGTTTTGGTTTATACTTACTTAGAAATCCAAGAAGCATTTGACACCACGTAACTTAACCATGATCATTTATAAAAAGGAGGACGGATACTGGCCTCGTCTTCAGAACGGCCACAAGCTTAACTTTGTTAAGGTTGATTTCCAGAGATGGAGAGACGAAGACGAAGAGGATGAAGAGGAGCCCACCGATCCTATGGGTGGCTTGGATTTCTCTAGCTTAATGCAGCAGGCTGGCGAGAGCCAACTTCCTTCAATGGATCATTTGGTAAGTAATAATAAAAGGATAAGAGAGAGAAAGGGTTACTATGACAAGATGAGACATGGTACTCATCAATCACCTTGTTATCATTTACTAGGAGGGCGACGACTCTGATGATGAAGAAGAAGAAGAAGAGGAGGGCGAGGAAGCAAAGAAGGATTAAATTCACTACACATAATAAACGCTTTTTTCTTAATATAATGAATGTTTATAACGTACCAAACAAGAGTTTTTCATTTAAAATATACGACTCATCAGATTGACTATCAATATTGGTAATTTCAACTTTGTAAAATCAAGGCTTATTTCACTATTGATTTGAAAAAAGCTGTCAATAATTAGTCTTCTTTTATACACCCTTTTACTTGTGAATCAAGAGCACTTTACATTGTTCTTTTTATAGATAGGTCCGATCGCACAAATCCTGCATTGCTGATCATTTGTTTGTTTATTTTGTTTATATCAAGATTTTCATTCATGTTCGTACTCCCCAAAATAAAAAACCAAATTTGAATGATTGTTGCGTATTAGTAGCAAAAATAGATATTTATTTTAAAAATGAGGCACAATATGAGACAAAAAAAATACAAAAAGAGAAGAAAAAGCTGGTGGTTTTTTTATGCATTAAGTTTGGGTTATTTATTTAATGTTATTAAGTGAGGTCAGTGAGTAAAATCTAAACATGCCATGTTGGAAACCTGTAATATAAGTTGGTAAGTTAAAGCTTAAGGAGTCTTTCTTAACAAAAGCAACAACTAAAATTTACCATTTATGAAATTGAAAGTAATGCTTTAGTAAGGGCATTCAACCTTGACGGACTCGACGTAAGCAGTATACTTGTCCTTGTCCCACTATTTTTAAAAAAAACTAGTCAGTATCTATGACATTTATATATTTTCTTGGCTCGTGTATTAATTCCTTACATCCATTGGTCCACCGGCCCATTCAGCAGTGTCGGCAGGGGTACTTGCATCCCAAACACCAACTTGGATCTCACTATTAGAGTAATATATGCATTAGAATCGAGCTACAACAATAACAGTACGCTTTAGTTATATTTTTATACTTACAGAGGGTGATAAGGGAAATCATCATCATCTTTGTCCTTGGTACGGATTGTTTCTCCATCAACAGACCAAACAATTGAATTCTTGGACCTACGTAAATGTGTTGAATGGAATATAAATGGTTAGAGATATATACTGATCTGCAATGCTGTGTTACTGGTCCTTACCAGTCAATAGTGTAAGTACGAGGCTTAGTGGTAGTGGCTCCAATCTTAGTATCATCGCCATTCTTGCCATATACTGGCTTGTCACCATAAAAGTAGTTGGTTTGGACATTTTCAGGATCAGCTAAAAGGAAAAAAAATCAATGCCTGTTTTTTATTACTAATGATACTTGATACTTTACCACCAAGCATTTCAAAATCGATCTCATCACCGCCATCGGTAATCAAAATTGGAGCAGTGATAACACCGGCACCAGGAGCCGCCTGGACGACAAAAGAGACTTTACCATACTGAATCTTATCCTTGTAGACAAAGTTGGGGTTGGTGGGAGAAGTGTACTTATTATAGGGAAGATCTATATTATTGATTTAATTAATAATATAGAATAAAATAGGTTTATATCAAAATATACATGTATGTTTTTGATAAAAAAATCAGCAAAATTATCTCACCATTTTCAGAGCTGTTTGTCATTCTGACAACTTGGTTGGGCTTGGTTACGGACAATTCAAGACCGTCGTCTCCAAATTTGTATCCACCCTTTCCTGTAACTTCAGTCCATCCATCAGCTTCTCCATCTTTGAAGTTAGTGGAAAAAGGAGTACAATCTCCTGAACCAGAGCTATATTTTGCACTAACTGAGGTCATGAGAGTTTGGGCGGCACCCATAGCGCCAACAAGGTAAAGTGAAAGCTTAGGAATATGCATTTTTGTAAGTAATAATATCTTTTGGAAAAAAAAATCTATACAATTGAAAAACTAAAGAAGAAGAAAAAAGGAAAATCGAGGAGAAATTACTTCCTTTTAATACTTTTGGAGACAGGAGAGGGAGGTGAAAGTGAGCTGATGCACGTAGTTGCCCTTTTTTGATATTAAAGAAGTAACAGGCGGGGAATTAAGAACAATGTCCACCCATACATGGATTTCAACATGTTTGATATCCTATGCTGATCAGTCCCGAAAGTTACTAATTAGTAACTTATTTTTCTTCTTTCTACTTAGTTTTTGACCTTTTTTGCCAAGTTAAGTATAACTGAAACCAGACTCAGATGGAAGATACAATACAAAACGAGTGATATGGATATAATTAGCTTTTTCCATGAACAAGATCTTCATGAACTATGCTACACGACGACCTTTCTTTTTTTTTTTTGATTCTGAGCTGAAAAATATCTGAGACTAAAGTCTTTTGATTTTTTTCCTTTTTTGATATTAATGATTTTTGTTGTATCAGGATCTTCATAAACCTACATGTACTACTTGATGAAAACACCTGTCCAAATCTAGGATCAAAACTAAAGAGAAAAAAAAGGGGGGAAAGAGAACAGTTTTATTTATTCCAGGCGACAACATATACATATTTAATGGCAAGCATAGAGCTTCTTAATTAATTCCATTGCTTTGTAACAATGTTTTATTTAAAGGTGTAGTTCAAGATTTCTTTACCGAAAAAAGAATAAAAGTGCTTCATATAAAAATAGCACTTATAATCTTGCTTAGATATATGTGATAAAATAGTAATTGGTGAATTCTAAAAAAAACTGGAACAACCCAAAGTATATGTAATGGTGATGTTTCGCTATTATAATGGATATAAAACAGGGCACTTTTTTCGTTGGTCACGCCAATTGCAGCTTTGTAACCCTTCAAATTTCTTTCTTTTTTTTATTTCTCTCAATTGAAATACAAACTTCGGACTTGGTAGGGATTGGTAAAGTTCCCAAAAACATTGTACGTGCGCCAAGTAGAGAGGAGCTCTATAATATCCACATTCAATATATAGATAAGGTTATGGAGGCAATTACGTTGGTTTACCTTATTTGACCTGTCTAGAGGCTGCCAAGAGGTAATTACTCATTACCTATGAATAGCATCTTTTGTTTTTCCATTGCTGTCTATTTTTGGCTTTAAACCCAGTTTCTTTCAGCTTGCCTCTTAATAGACACAAAAAAAGAAAAATGAATACTAATTATAACTTCAAACGAATTTATAAGATAATCTTACTTTATATTCTTTAAAGAAAATAAGAAAACAAAAAAAAAGGAGTCCCTTCAATATTTCATTAATGCTGGTCATATGTTTTTCCGCTTGAGACTTGTCAGATTTTTTTTTCTTAACTGCAATTGTTCAGCTTCTATTATTATAAAGTTTTATAAGCTGACGATTGGTTTCACTTGGATATTCTATTAAAGTTTGCTCAAGTTGTGTGCATGCTAGAATCTGAATAATATTAATATCTATAATAACAATATTAAATAACATTCGATTTACCATATACCGAGAAATAGCGATTTCGTAATAAATCACAAAAGATAGAAAAAAAAATAGGGTACGTAGAGTGGGGGAAGCGTATTGTTGTGTATCTTTTAAGAGAAAAACGCAAATATATTTTTATAAAATTAAATATTCATAATCTAAAAGCCTATCTTTGCTTGATATATGAGGCATGAATAAGAATCAAAAAGGTCTTATCAGAGCATTAAGCGTCTGTCATCATGCTACTGTAAACCACTTTACATATTCCATATTATACAAACAGATTAAAATATAAAGTTTTTTAGCACACTCGTAAATCCTCTTTTTATAAAGTTAAATAATGGTCCCTTCTTCGGTTCTAGTGTGTATTCCTATAACAGGCCAGACATAGTTCGGCCATGCACCCGAGTTACTCAGCAGAAAGAAAACATTTAAGCTGAGAAAAAACAACAACCTATATTTAATACTTGGGACTGCAAACCTCAACACAGATAAATGAAAGACTTTTTTTTTATTTTTATGTTCTATATAAAATAATGCACTTTTCAACATTGCCTTACAACTTTAATGGGCACTTCCAGAGCCGGTTAATAATAGCAAAGTTATTACATATACCTTGTACTCATCTCGTTCAATTGAGTTTTTCAAATAATTATCTGAAACCTCTGGGTTCATAAAAAAATAATCGACCCTTGATTACGAGACGCAAAGAGCTTCCCCTTTTCTATTTCCTTCATTTAAAGAACAAGGCTGGTCGTTTTTTAAGCTCAATATTCAGTCCCAATATACATATATTTATATATTTAATAGATGCCATCTAAAAAAAACCGAAAATATCTATAGCATGATTTCAAGCAAAATGTTAACACAAAACTCAATTTTAAAATTCTAGACTTTCGTGACAGTTACATAATAATGACTACCCCTATTTTAAGAAAATGATACCACAAGTTTATTTTAGTGATTATTGTTTTTTTTTAGAATTAGAATAAGATTGATATATATGAGAAACCATGCTTAAGTTTTATTCCTTTTTTTTTAAATACAGAGAAAAGAAATCAAAGAGTCTTCACTTTCTTTTGTCTAGAAGAAGTAATGGTCTTATAAGTCATCCATGAACCGTAGAATACCACAGAAAAGAAACTTAAAACGATCAATGTGAAGAGTCCGTAGATGTCAATATTGTGTGTCTTGAAGTAGTTCATGTTTCTGGAAGCAGGATAACGATGAGGGAGCTTACCATCCACATTGACAAAGGCAACTTCTTCAACGGCATCGGCACCCTTCAAAATACCATGGGTGGAGTGGATCTGTACAAGAGATTGGAAACACTTAACACCCTTTGTAACTTCGCCATCCTCATCTTTAGCAATTCGCTTGAATAAAGCAGCGGCCTCCTCAGGAGTATGTTCCCGCTCTAGAATACCGCCCACCTTGGCCCGTTCGTTGAGAATAGCATTACCAGGCTGATCGCCAAAAAAGGGGAACAC
>VCJJ01002284.1:57846-70069 GCA_024139415.1 Backusella tarrabulga | reverse complement strand
AAAAAAAAAAAAGTGAAAAAAAATAATTTTATTAATTCAAAGATTTATCTAATTCCTCTAAAGATGGAAATTTATTCTCAAACTCGTCAATGGAAGGTTCAGCGGTCTTTGATGATCTAAATCTGGCAGGCTTGGGTGGCGGTGCGGGCTTGGACTTCTTTGGTGGCTGCTGACCAGCATTCTTAATGGCCTGGAATCTGGCTTCAATGCTGGAAGACACGTTCTTGTTGAGTTTAACAGAATTCTCCTTGTCCTCATCTTCTTCATCGCTTCCAGTTTTCACTTTGGTTGCTACCTGGGGTTGGGGTGTTGAATATAGCTTTATGGGGGTCGTCTCCACTTTTGAAGATGCACTATCGGCAGTAGTGAAATTGTTTTGGAATCCAAAACCAGCATTGTTGTCAGTCTTTTCATCTTGCTCTTTCTTTGGAGGTACTGGTCGGCGGTATTTTGATTTGAAGTTAGAAATATCGAATGGATCATAGCTCTCCGTGCTAGAGGTTGATCGACTAGTCTTGTGGTTGGCATTTAGAGTGGATGCAGAAGCAGCAGGAGGTGATGGACTGGTCTTTGGCGGTAATGGGCTTTCTTTAGCACTGAGCGGTACACTATGAGATGGAAGAGGAGGTGGAGAGGATTCGCGCTTTGATGATGATGGTGACGATGATGGTATGTTATTATTGCTACTACTACTACTACTATTAATATTAATGTTGTTATTGTTATTATTATTGGAATATGCTGATGATTCCTGTGTTGATGATGATGATGGCGTCGTTTCGGGTTTTGTAGGTCTTCCTCTTCTCATTGGTTTAATATCAGGCATAGCTGATTGAGGAGCAGGCATCTTTTCAAAAAGGGATGGACCATTGCCATTTGTTTCAGATTTTGATACAGACGGTGGTGAAGCAGATCCTTTGTAACCATTTGCATGGCTTGAGGGAGGCAACACAATTGTTTCTCCGGTATAAATATCATTAAGAGGACACTCCAAGCCCCTTAGTTGGCAAATGACCTCCATTACTTGATAAATATTTGGTCTGCGATTCTGATCTTCTTGAAGCATGGATATAATGAGTTGACAGAGACCATTTGAAAACGAGGGAGATGTAGGGATGCTAAAGCGTGCATTTAAAATGGCAAGCTGGCCCTGCTCCTCGAAGGGAGTTGTATAGAAACAAAGCTTGTATAAAAGCACACCCATTGCCCAAATATCGGCCTTTTCATTGACTGGTTTTTTTTGATAGACATCAATCATTTCGGGTGCTCGGTATTGAAGGGTGGTATGGCGCTGGATGTCATCTTCGAGCTTCTGCATCTCAGTCAGGCTACTTGGCATATAGGGACCTTTTGATAACGATGCAGATCCAAAGTCACACAGCTTGTAATGGTTTTGATTTAATATCAAAATGTTTTCAACTTTCAAATCTCGATGTAGCACAGGCGGGTTACAATAGTGCATATAAGCCAATGCCTACTTTTCAGATAAGCGGTGGTACAAATGACATCATGTTTTTTATTTGTTACCTCTGCTACATCACTGAATATTCCCAAAATCTCAGGTTCCGTCAGTCTTTGTTGAAGTCTTCTGTTCATTAGATCAATAACCCCTCCACCGGGGCAGTACTCCATCAAGATTAATGCCTGGAACCCACCAACAGGTAATGCATCGATCCTTGACTCGTAATATCTTACAATATTTTTATGGTCACCCAGTCCTCTCTATTGTTGTCATCATTATAATAGCAATCAATACCCTTTCTCTCTCCTGTATTATCATAACCTATTTACCATAAACTCTATTTCCTTTTCTACCATCCTTAAACGGTCCTGATCAGGCACTGCTACTCTTTTTAATACAACATAACCGGACTTTCCTTCTATTCTTGCAAGATACACATGAGCGAATCCACCTACATACGTGGATACCGTTTAGTACTCAAATCAACCATTTTGTTTTTATCAATAGAATATACATATATGTATGTAAATAATATACCTTCTGCAAAGAAACTGTGAATAATAACTTGGTACTTTCCAACCTGTACTCTTGTACCAGCGGGCATAGCGCCAGGTGGAAATGAGGGTGCATTGGCAGAATCAAGACCAACAGGAACAGGCGGTAGTATTTGCCCAATCCCTTGTTGATCGGGTATACGAGATGCTCGCGCTCCTGATTGTTGCATTATGACAAGATGGGGTTTCCCGAGAAAATAAATAGGTGGAAATAAAAAGAGAAAGAGAGATTTTTTCTTCTCTCAGCAGCTTCCCCCAAAAAAAGCAGAGGAAATGTTTTAAAATAAATACCGCGACCAATCAGGTTGAGGTATTTTATTCCATACAGTGTCTTTGGTGCCATATAAATTACTACCAAACAAAATCAAAGCTAATGGCACATAAGCTGCTGGTTTTTGAATTCTGTTATACTCGGTTGGTAGCTACATATTTGATAATAGAACGTGCTACTATAACTATAACTTGACTATAACTAAGCCGCTATGACTTGAACTATGATTGCAATAACAGTAATAGTGAATTTGGGAAAGAGCAATATAATTCTTTATTTAGGTTATACGATGGAACTTCAACCTATTAGATCTGGCCCACCTCACTCACACAAAATACTCATTGTATTGATAATGCAATGATGGGATAAAATTTACTAAGAGTTAATCTACCATCCCGATCATGGCCAATATTTTTTTCTTTCTTTACCAAAAAAAGTAAGTACAAATTTGGATGTATTCATGCAATGCTAAAGGATTTTTCTTTTTTTTTTTTGTACGTCTATCGTTGAATATACTAGTTGCTGTATGGTTCTTTAGTTTTTTGCTTGTATCTTTGTACAGCAAAGTCTGTTTTTTAGAAACACACATTTCATAAACTTTGCCCATTTGGAAACCATTTTTCTGCGATAGTATCTTGGTGCTCCATTGATAAAGCATGTGTATTTAAGATGACTAGTGTAAACAATAATAACATTTAGATGTTGTCTTAATAATAGATCTGTCAGTATTTATAATCGCTAATAAACATATAGTTGATATTTTGGTTTTTATAATAAAGCCACACATTTAGTTCACGTTAATTTTTCTTTTAAAAAAAGGAAATTGAAACGCAAACAATCAGGGTTTGCTTACTGGTATGAGGTGAATTATATGTGTATATTTAGGAAGTATTTGAGATATCAGAGAGCCATTATCATAGCTACTTTTGGTAAAACTTGACCGGGGGTGGGCAAATCATGTATGAAAAAAGAAGAACATGGGTTTTTTGTATTACATAACGAAAGCTAAGATATATATATATATTTCTTTAAATATTCAATTCACTACTTATTCATAGCTATTGAATATGCAAATAAATTCAAAGACACCGAATACGATACGATTAATGTACGAAGAGAGGTCCTACAAAAAGCAATTAAAGGCGACGTGCATGCATGCTTTAAAATAGGTCGTGCTTATAATGAAGTGAAGATTTACGATAAAGCAAGAATATTTTTTGCAGATGCAGCCAGAAAAAATCATACCATGGCTCAACATGAACTTGGATTTATGCATCAATTTGGGAACGGCGTTCCAATAGATTATGGAGTGGCATGAAAAAGTCGCTAAAAGTGGAAACTATGCTGCTGCTGAATATAATATTGACTTGCTGTACTATCATGGTCTAGGAACCCCTAGAGATGGTAAATTAGCTTTTAAATGGTTTCACAGAGCTCATGTTCACGGACACAAAAGGGCATACAATCAAATCAGCGAGCTTTATTTAGGTGGAAATGGCGTCCCTAAAATGCTTACACAAGCAATCGAATTTAACTTGAAACCTGCTGAAAATAGTGATCCTCAAGCACAGTGTAATCTTGGGTATATATATCAGTGGGAGACTCAAGTAAAAAGTTTAATGAGAGCCAAAGAATGGTATGAACAAGCTGCTGAAAAGAGCTATCCAAGCTTTAAAAAGGCTGGGGCATGTTCCAACTGTCAGAAAGCGCACATCACGTACAAGGGGTAACGTTGACCATTAAAAATCTATATGGATTCTGTTGTATAATAACATTAAAATCACCCATAGAAGAAACACAACCATCAATTCAAAGTGAACCAGTTGAGGAATTAGAACCAATCCTTGACCAGGCAGATGATCTAAATACCCTATTTGGTCACTCTTTTTCAGATCGATATCGGTCATTGGAACAAAGAATAAAATCCTTGGAGCTTAGCGTCAAGAAGGTGCAAAAAAAGAGCAAGTTAAAGTATAAGTTCACAGGTAAACGGCAAACGGCAAACGGCAAACAGTATATATGAGGAGGCGAGTCAAATATTTAATTTTTTTTAAAAAAAAAAAAAACCAAAAATATTGTTCTAGAAAATATGCTTTTCAAGAGCTATAAAGAAAGTGGCAGTAATAAACACCATAATATGACATGTGAAGATGAATTTAATGAAGATTGGAACTATGATACACCTAGTGAGGAAGAAGCTGACGAAGAAACTCAGTTAAATGAAAAAGAGTGAGGAGATTAGTTGCTATTATTTCACTGTGAATGAATATCAGTTTATTTTACTTTATTCAATTGTTTTTCTGAAAAAGAATTATGTCACAAATTGACTAGAACACAACTTTGGATTCAACAAACTACCCAATAAAGCATCACTAAACAGAAAGACTGCTTCAAGTAGTCGTTATATTTATACGATTCATAGAACTGGTATTACCAATCTAATTCCATTCGAAAAAGAGCAAAAGAAAATTTTATTTTATGCAAATAATAAAACAAGAGAGAACAAATAGCAAGACTATTTTTCGTTTGGGTTTGTTATGATTAAACCATCTAATTCTGGCAATTTCATTTTCTCCAACTTCTCATCCTCTTCACGCTTCTTCTCCGTCTCCAAATAAAACAGTGCCATATCACACAAGTAATCATCGGCCACCCACGCAAAGCTATAAAACAAGGGTGCTTCCGCATGCGTCATGCGTATCTTGATTTCTGTTGGATGATAGGTGACATAGTACCAAGCCGCAGCCTTCTCCAATAATTCCTCTGTATTACTTTCAAAGATGTACCGCCATCGATGACGCAAGTCAAGATAGGCTTGGCGTATAGATTTAGTATCCAATGCGATGTTGGTCAAACTGGATCGTTTATGAACACAACCAGAGACAAGCTCCAGTTCAGAGAAGAGACTATATTCGCAGAGAATCATTTGGAGTTCAAAGTCGTAGCGACTTCTTAGCTGACGGGCTTCAGGGATAAAAGGTGACATATCCTTGTGGAAGAGGCGTTGGTCGTAGGTCACTGAGATGGGCGGGAAGTCAAAGCCCATGCTACTAGAGGTCATATTGTAGATGTGACCGAGCACAGATTTGCTCGAGTAGGTCTCTCTTTCATGCTGGTTTTGAAGGAAATGAGGTTTGGGATACTCTCTCAGGTGAGAAGGAACACCGCCAGATATACCAGACCTATTAAAATCTACAAAATGATATTGATAAATATTTTTCGAAGTGAAAAAACAAACAAACAAACCAAGTGCAAGAGCAAGTTGTCTTGCAAGGAAAAGGGACGTTCCAGCCATAGCACCTTTCACATTTCTATCACCATATGAAACCAAGGCCTCTTCTATTTCCTTTCGATTATCATTTGAAATGTACTGGGTCATGAACTTGATTGCTTCCTTTCGTGATGCTTTTAATTTCATTAATTCAGGTTCAATGTGTGCTGGTCTTGGTTTATGTCGGATGGGTATTAAATCATTATTCCAAATAATACTATTTACATTATAAAAGTGATTTTTAGAGTGTTTTCTTGTAATATATACATGTTTTTTTAAATAAAATAAAAATAAAAAAAAACTTACGTGAAATGGTTTTCGTCTTTGGGATCATTCGATAACAAACTTGGCAAACCCAGAGCTTGTTTTGAGGAAAAAACAATTACATTTGTAAGGTGTTGCAATTTTTTACAATCAGTAGCTAAAAAGACACGTATATCATCAGGTGAACAAGAACTATCACCATAGATCAATACATGACCCTGGATCAAACGACGGGTGGGAGGATCCTCAATTTCATCCATGGTTTGGAAAAATATCTCGTCACTTTCTAAAGTCTCTGTCTCATCCATGATAGCATAACACTTGGCACCCTCTGGAATATGGATCCTAGCATCTTGATTAATATTTCGGATCAATTCATGCTGGTACGAGGTAAACAGTTGACTAATGAAGGGATCTCTCTCCAGAAACTTGGCAGACATGATGCGATCAAAATCTTGAAAGATACCATGACTGGTATAGTAATCATTGATTAATGAGCGTTCATAAGGTTTTTCAATCAATCTCATCATATCCTCCAGTAGTCTAATGAATACAGTTTGGCTTATACCAAGTGAGCTCAGCATGAGAATACGGTGCCTGCTTAAATACACCTTTTCAGGTTTTGCATAATTGGTCAACTCGAATCTAAAGTTATCAGTGTTGTAATAGAGCTGGCTATCTCTAATCTCGATGCGTCTCCCCCTGAGATAGTTGGAGACATGTAAAATGCCCTTTGCGCCAGCAAGATGGAATTCAACCACACTGGGAGTATAAGTCAATCCGAGCTGATTGGCAATAATGTCACGTGCAAAATAAGGAGATATTTTACCACAGCCTCTTGTCAAGTTGTGGTTGAAGACAACAACATCTTCAGTGATTTCTACTTCTTCTTTTTTGACAGGAAAGGAAAACATGGGTCGTACAAGGAACTATAAAAAAGGACCTTTAAAGCAAGGAATAATAGACAAAAACACCAGGCTTACTTGTCCTGTCGCTTCAATATAATCCGTCAAATTTTTGATCTCTTCAAACCCACCCATGGTGTCTATCAACTGCCTAATCGATAAATCCTTGGTTGGTGCAAAGAACCAGCATGTGTGCTCCAGTAGTAAGTCAGGTGATGTGCATAAAAACTCAAATCTTCTACCAGCGAGCCCGATACCGTTCTTCAAAACCTCAAAAATACGGTCGTAAAGTGGCCGATTGACTGACGAAGACGCCGTTGGTTTGATGGGCTGTATCTCTTCATCGGTGAATTGAACGACCAGGAAATAATCCAGGTGGTCAGGAAACGCTTGTTGGATCAAGTTGATTGGTTTGACAACTGGCTGCAAAGGGTACATGCATGTTGGCGTCACAATCAGTTTTCGTACCTTGACATAGCCCTCCATTTCATCCCCGTCGTTCTTGAGGTTGGCCTTTTGATTCTCCCAAATGGACTTGATATTCTCGTCCGGCGTATACAAGTGCACCTGCTTTTTTGTCATGAGCATAAGTATCTTCTCTGCCGTTGAAGGATTCATGTCACGTATGGTCTGACAGAAGCGAGGGCTGATGTTGCGATAAGTGAGAATGCGCCATTGCAGCGCATGCTGGATCATGTATTGCACTTTGAAGGCCAGTTGTTTAAAGATGTTTTGGATCTGTCGCTTGATGTCTTGGTCGTTCTTTGTAGGCGCATAAACCTGAATCTTGGTAGATCGTTGAGGAATCTGTGATTTTACATTTTTATAAGCGGTTTCCAAGCTCTCTTTTAGCAGCTCATGGCTGGTTTGTGGGATATTAAACTCAATGCGGTAGAAATTCCAGTGGGCAATGCCTTGCTGTGCCTCAACGACGATTGGGCCTCTTTTGTCTTGTTTATGCAGATTCGGGCTCAATTCCGTCACGCGAATCCAACAACCTTGAGGGGTTTTTTTATGGAAATATCCAGGGTATTTTAGTGCCAAATTGAGTGATGTAATATTTTCATGGCGTTGTAAGTTCATTTTGGTTTTGAGACTGTCTAATGGAATTCTAACTCTATGCTCTGATTCATTATGGATGAATTGTATCTCCAGGAAATTGAAAAAGTTGATGTATAAACGTACTTTTTGGGAGCTTTGGTATTCTTGAACAAACGAATGAATGACAGGATCTACACCCATCGCAAACATTACAGCTGAAAGTACTCTAGTGCGTCCTTCCATAACCTGTTCAGTTGAAGTTGCTGTAATGTTGATTTCGTGGCCATCGATCTTTAAATCATTAAAGGCATCGGCATCTAATCTAGAACTAAAGAATGAAAGCAAAAAAAAAAAAAGGCGATCAGCAAGGTTAAAGGTGGTGTTTTCAACAGATCCACTTGATCTTGACTCACACAAACACAATGACAGCATAGACATCGTCCTCTCTTGATCGTAAGTCTAATTGCTTTACTCGACCCACCTTTGTAAAGGTGTCCCAGAGCATGTTTCTGGTTGTGTTTGGCTTTAGACCGGATACAACGATGGTAAAGTTGTCAGGGCTCACTATTTCATGCTAGACTTTAGTAATTTGAGAGTATATCTTGTTATATACAGAGCCTTACATTCATCTTCTGGCAACATAACAGGTTTATAACAATGAAAGGAGAGAGAGGTAAGGAAAGAAAGAAAGATGGAATAATGAATAAATCCAAATATATCAAAATTAAAAACACAAAAACAATTCAAACTCAGCTGTCGATTTATTCGGTGATTTTAGAAAGGCACCATTTTTGAGAAGTCACAATGCAGAGGTGCAGTATTACAAGATAATCTGATTACCAGAAAAAATATCAAAAACTACATGTACCAGCGCTAGTTAAATGAGCACAAACAAACGTTGTCATTGTGGCAATATCAGTATATGCTGTGAAGTAAAGGGCCTTACAAAGAACAGAGGCCGTTGGTATTGGAAGGTAAAGCACACACACACACACAATAGCTCACCGTCAAAATAACAAGACTCTTCCTTTATTTAGTGCGCCACAAATACCTGTAATTACTTTGGGTGGGACAATTCAGCGCTTCCCTTCATCAACCACCCTTACCAGGCCTACAACACACAGCCCCAACTCGAGCTTGAACAAGCGCGTCGTCGACGCTTTGCCATCAACTCGCGTAGGCGCAATGCAAGAGAAGAGAACAAGGTCACTCAAAAAACAACTGTTGGCTTCAACATCATCAACCAGAATCAGATCGCTATTCAACTCAGTGGAGACAGTGCAACCATTGAAGCGGCTGTTGCCAGTTTACCCAACATTATCTATGACCCTGTGTTCAACCAATACATCATCCCTGCCGACCTTATGGCTTACAAGCATGCCTATCGCTCCATCCCCACCGATATCCACAACCTTCAGGTGGTCATTGACCCCATCATGCCCACCGTATTGGAGACATTGAGACTGACCGCAACTGATGATGAATTGGACGATAGCCATGCACGCTACTGCAAGTTTGTTGAGAATGATTTTGACGGCCTGGAGAGCGAAATGGATCGGGAAGCAGTCAAGCGTGGACTCGAGTTTAAGGGCAGAATTATGTTATCCAATCAGACGGGACTCAACGGCATTCCTATTGCATTCTCATTACTCAAGTTGTATCAGGAGGAGTTTCCCGTGCTACTGATATGCCCCAGAGCCATGCTATTGACTTGGCGGGATAGAGTCATGCAGTATTTTGGCTATTCAAAGAAACAGGTGATCGTCGGAAACCGTAAATATTTACAGACAGAATCTGATCGAGCCACAAAGCGATTAAGGTTGAATGAGGAGGAGGCAATTACAATTGATGATGATGATGATGATGATGATGATGACAGTGATAGCGATGAAGAGGATAAACTAAAGTTCTTGATTGTCGATGTGGAGATGGCGTATAATTCAGAAATTCACTTGATTGATCTTAGTTTTAAAATGGCATTGATGGATAATTCGGATTCATTTCGCTTTAGAATGGTAAAAAGAGGGAGACTTATGGCTATCCAATCACATTCACTTATCCATTTCCCGATTACTATTAGCATACAAGAGTGGGAAAAATATCTAAAATGATCAAAGCACATAAACGAGCCATTTTATTGTCAGAAATGTCATACCGATCGCTGCCAATCGAATTATTTGTACAAATCAACACGCTACAACCAAACTTATTTCCAAACTTTGACGTTTTTGCAAAGCGATATTGCAATGCAAAACAGGAGATATTTGGATGGAAATTCGATGGTAAAAAAAAAATAAACAAATGATGCACTATGGACGACCATGGTACTGAATATTTGGATAGGCCGGTCTAATCGAGGAGAATTCAAATATGTCATGGACAAAGTGATTTGGCATGCACCGGACATCAAGGAAACCGGGCTGGACCTAAGTGCGGTTTATCGTCACAAGATCCTATGTAATATTTTAGTGAAAGACAAGGATTCGTTTGCGGATGATTTGACGAAATTGATGCTTGATGATTACTTTGAAGATGACGAACAGCATTTAAAGCAAGAGATAATTGATAACATGGTAATTTGGGGTATTTTATAACCTACATGCTCGTTTATTCATGTTGTGCATTAGGATGAGGATACCGCAAAAGCCAAAACCGAATTTTTAAAAAATTACATCAAATACATATTTGAGGGTTTCTGGAAACAGAATATCGTCGTATTATATCGCCACAAGAAATCATTACAGGAAATGGAAAAGGCACTAAAAGCAGTAAGCCGTCTTGTTGTTTGATGATGAGGTGCTAGGCTCATCCATGTCTTTTAAACTTAGATCAAAATCGAATATGTCGTTATTGATAAACAAGAGGACGTTCAAAGTAAAATGAAGAGCTTTATGGCAGTGAGAACAACGCGTATGTTGCTGGTGGATATGAATCTAGAAAACCTAAAAATGCTTCATGCTGTTGATCTGGTTGTTATGGCTGATATACCTTTAACAAAACAGCATGCTGACAAGATTGAATCTATATTCAAGGTATTTGACATTATAAAATGCGACACACACACACACACACACACACACACACACACACACAGAAAGAAATTCATTATGAACCATTTTTTAGATTGAAAGACAATGGCCAATTACCATACGATATTTAGTGGCACCTGGCTCCTTGGGTAAATAGTGTATATCATTATTTGTTTATAAATTTTATTTATATATGTTTTTACTATATAGACGATTATCTCTGGAAGACAAGCTTTGGATCATCATCAACACTTTGAAATGGGTATAATCATTTTTCTTTTTTTATATATCTAATCCTATTGCTTTGGTGGGGGGAAATCACAGTAAACACCACCTAGTGTACATATAAATTAGCATTATTATGATCATTATTATTTATCTCTTCATTATTAAATAAAATAACTTACCTCCATTGAATTCCTTGCAAACAAGATTGGCTGCACAATCACGTACTATCCATGCTTTATCATCACAGGTTAACCATTGAGAGGAGACACCCGATTCCATACACTTCTGTTGGCCCTCGATACTGCACTCACCACCGGCAAGGTTAGGAGATCCTGATGGCTCAGATGCAGAAGACATTGCCGTGGGTGAAGGCGTAGCAGGAGATGCTGGTGAAGATACTGATGAAGATGCAGCAGAGCTAGCAGCTGGTGAAGAATCACTTGTAGTGGGTTCAGCAGGAGGTGTTTCAACTGGAGGAGCGGTCTGTCCTTCAGTGTGGTCTTCGTAGTCCTCATCATAATCTTCATCTTCTTTCTCATCTTCAGGGGCTGCCTTAACTGGAGGTTTAACTTGACTGGCGGCCTCAATAGGGGCAGTACCATTAACAGAGGACTTTAATAATAAATCACAAGTGGTAGGGGCGGCGCCATGAATCTTGTTTGCAACCTCAACCAACTCACCATTGTCTTGATGAATATCCCTATATATAATAGCATATTAATGCTCCATACTTATGCAATCTTCTTTTTTTTTTTATGAACAAAAATGCTTACCAAACCATGACACCGGCCAAATCCTCACACAGAGCGTGCTGCACCTTGATATCAAGAGACTGAGGATCATCATAAGAGATGTAATGTTTAGTAGAAGGATTGAACAACCAAGGTGTCTTTGACACATCGTCCCAATAGCGGTTCCATCCATCACCAGGTGTGACCTTATCTTCCTTTAATAAACCTTCACTTCGAAGATTGGTCCACTTCCATACACCTAAATAATGAATATGTTTAGAAGACATACTAGATCTATTTTCTATTTTCTTACCAGAGAGACCGGCGATATCAAGGTTACAGTAAGGATCGGCCCAGTAAGCGTCATCAGAATCACCCTTGGGTGCACCAACTTCAGATTTTTGATATTGATGAGGTTCGGCCGTCATATCAACTTCGGCTTTTATGGTACGACCATAGAATGCCAA
>VCJJ01002284.1:15361-29198 GCA_024139415.1 Backusella tarrabulga | reverse complement strand
AAAAAAAAAAAAAAAAAAAAAAAAACTTCGAGTGTTTCAACATAATTGATCGTTTGCTGTACCGAGATAATGAGTGACTTTACATACTTCGTAACAATGTTATAGTTGACATTCTTGGCCAAAATTAAAAGCGTATAGTAATGATGGCATATCACCAATCAAATTATTCTAAATGAACACTCTTCATCCTGTAAGAGTAAATGTCTTTTTGAGAAAAAAAAATGTCACTAGATTTTAAATAATAAAGATTGCTCATGCATAATAAAATATACTCTGGCATAAAACATTTAGAAAAGAAATTAGCTACTAATAGGAAAGTAATCAGCATTATATTAACTACTAGAAGACACAAATTCATAGTGACTTTAGAGGGTAAGAGAAACCATGAAAAGTACAATTTTGGTAAATTATTGAAAATCATTTTTACTGTCCTCTTTGTGACTTTAAAACAGTTCAACTGTCTTGCTTTAATTTGTTGTAACCCTTAAAGAATTTTGTGACTAAAAATAGAGAGCTATGAGTGGCACATTGGTCTTAAATAGATGATAAAATCGCTGGGTATAATCTTAAATTTTATTTGATATACATCATAAATGATTATGGTAATGGTTAAAATATAATGTACACTTCGATTTTTTCAATCAGATAAATGGGACGTACAAAAGGGAATCGCAAAAAAAAAACTATTATTATCATAAGTTGTTCTTGTTTGTTTTGTTCTATTGTTCAGTGCTGTCATAATAGTGTGTTATTCATAATAAAGTATTAAAGACATTATACATATTAATTTCTTTTTGGCCTATCATTTCTCTGTTTGTTGTTTTGTTTTATCGAATAAGGTATCTAAAACAATTGTCACACACCCTACTCCATTTTCCTATTGAATAATGAGACTCTGATGAAAAAAGTGGCAATTGGTTGGCGCTATGTTTTTGGCACATCACATACCCACATCTAATGACACTGATTAGAAAAAAGAAAGGCATATGCACCAAAAAAAAGGAGACTCACCTTCTACAGTGATGGCGGCGATTAAAAAATGAAAATGCAGTTTCACATCGTATACCACGTTTCCTTGAATTCTGTACCTGAAATCGATACTGGCATTGGCTTTCTTGTGCGTCTGGTATCCAAAGATATTTAGGTAGTAATATATATTGTGTCCGGCGACCTTTAGTAGTTATATGCATCATGTAGCGATACTGGTATATTTTATAATGCCCACCTTTGGTTGTCACAATGGCATTCTACAAATATAAAAAAAGAAAACGATGGTTAGAGTTTTTGTTTGTTTATTTTTAACTTATTTATTTGTTTACCTGAGTGTTGTTTATGGACAGCTCAGCCTGCTCAACTCTTTCATCCTCCATCGAGCTGTCATGTTGAGACACGCGGGTAGCACCAGACCCAGTGATAAGTATATCTGCTCCTTTCAAGCTTCCTTTAAACGAATGTACAACATGCCCTGTACCAACACCACCTCCGACAAACATCCCAATATCCCATCTCAGCCTATGTACCATGTTATCAGCACTGTCTTTCAAACGCTTGGAAATCGATTTTCTTTTAAGATCAAGGCTTGCTGTCTCGTTTTCCGTGTGATACGCCCGTTCTACTGCTGCATCACTTCTGGAGCTTTCTGGTTTTTCTAGCTTCATGTTGATATCTGCTGCTAGTTCTTCTAAAGACTCAATCATTTGTAGTTGTCTAATTGAGACCTCTTGACATTCACGAATTCGCTGTTCATACTGATGCTCCCGTTGACGGAACTGTTCATCTACAATCAAATCGGTCAGCATTAGTTCGCGTACTTTTTGTTCTGCCACAAGTGCCTCGATTGAAAGATGTTCAAGTTGTTCAGATTGGTTTATGCATGTTGTAATGAGGTTCATGTATTGCTCCTTCCACTCTCTTTCTTCTTGGAAGTCAGGAAATGAAATGGATGATGGTGACGAAGAAAGTGACATGGTTTCGGATAGTTCATCCAATTTCGAATGGATCATATCGCTGCTTTGCGGAAAGAATGCAGTTGAATTCGGACTTACTGATCTCGACAACGGGGATATACTTCTGTTGCTGCCGGAATCATGTTCCTTTCCGTCCACTTCTAATTGAGACCATGTACTTATTTTATAATTTGAAAAGTCCAACTTTTCCTCATTCAAAGAGCTGTGATGATATCTTTGATGAGGATGTTGCGGATAGGATGGCAGATCAAGCTGATTTTCTTTTTCAGAAACGCCATTACTGTCTTGTGCCAGTTGGAAGGAGGACTGGTTACCATTACATGAGGATGAAGAAGCGGCAGAGGAAAAATAGCATTGTGATCGAGTCGTTTGGCGACTTTGAGGCACGTGAGGAGTGATATTACTGAAAGCAGATGAAATGGAGTCTGATCTCACCAGGCTAAATCTAGATAAACCAGAAGGGGGTATCGAGCCAGAAAAAGAAGACGAAATAGAGACCGGTGATAAACAGGAATTGGACCTTTCCATGGTATATTTCTTTGCTTCATCATCGTCCTGTAGAAATAAAAGTTCCTGAATTTGAAACTCTTGCATAGACCGCGTGATGCCAGTAATTTTTTCTCTAAGCATTTCAAAGGCATCTGTTCGGGCCCATAAATCGCTTCTAATTTCTGCATCATCTTCAGGGCTTTGACTGATAATGCTGGAGCTGTTAGATGTTCTCCTGCTTGCATCAGCAGAAGGCATAACAATATTTGTATCTATCTGATTCAAATTTGAAAAAGAATATTTTGGATAGAGCTTCCCATTATAATTGCTTGTCTTTTTTGGTGAGTATTTACTGAATGATCTCTTTATGTTATAATTATTACTGTAGTTGTTGCTTTTTAGAATAATTTCTCCCGGGTCTTCCTGGATTTTTTTTTTGAATAAAGATCCTGTGTTGATTGTTAAAGAAGTAGACGGCTCGTTATTTCTCATCATAATGCCGGCTTGCTTTTGTCTTGACATATCATAACCTGTAGAATTTGGATAATAAATAGACTTGTGCATTATTTATAGCTATTTGTGGTATTGTTTAGCTTTTAATGTTTCTCTGTTTTCTTTTTTATTAAAGAAAAATGAGAAAGTGAGAGAGATTATTTGGTTAAGTAAGAAATAAAATTTAAAAAAGTGAAAAAAAAAGAAACTAAGAACAATTTAAAAGCTAAAAGAAAAAAAAACTCTGCTTTTTGTTTGTTTCGAACATAACCTTTTGCTTCTACGAGTGACAGTGTTTGTGACGTCCCCTCAAGCATTTAAAGGCCTTCTATATCTACTTCCAATAAGGCCATTTGTGTTTCTACCTATTTTTTATTATTTTTCTAAAACCAAGAAAAGAGAGGAGTAATGGAGTTTAAGTCATGTTGTTCGCCAGTTTCTAAAATGGTGTGATATCAATTTAATAATAGAATGGAATGATCTCCTGTCATCCATCTATCTAACGCTATATTAGTTAGCTGCAAATCTAAGAAAGGCATATTGTTTATTTATTATGAACTTTGTTTTTGCCATTGTTTCTTTCTTTAGATAAAAGTCGTATATACTTCACTAACGCTCCTTAAAACATGTTTATCCAGATAAATAAAGTTCACTTCTATTACTATTTTCTTTAAAAATATATATAATATCAGTTCTTCAAGCATCACTTATAACGCCGTATAAAACATTTTTTCCGTGCATTTTTCTTTGCATCTGTTGCAGATGTTTGTCGTAAGGTATCCGGATTAAAGAAATAATTTTAAGTCCTCTCCAGTACTACAATAATGATACTGAGCCTCCTTTTTATATACATTTGTATTCATCCGTCGTCCTTTGTCTTCTTTTTACTTTAATCTCTGCCGTAAGAGAGAAACATTTGTTTCAAATATAGAAGAAAATGCACATATATACTTGATCATAGGTTTAGATATGCAGAGTTTGATATACGCAAAGTGTATTATTTTTTTTAAAAAAAAACTAGAAAAGGAAGAAAAGATAAAATAAGTTTTACATGTATCATGCACTTCAGAAAAACAACAAAATAGGTAAAATGCAGCAGAGAAAGAAAAATTCATAGTTTTGTTTTATATATTTTTGGAAAGACACATTACCTCAGAAGCTTATAAACATAAACATTTGTAACGTAAATAGCATAACGATTTATGGTTTTAAATGACCCATCATACATGGTCTAATCGCGTGATGATCAAAACGAGTTTTTATTTTTAATGATATTCACATTATTCACATTGCTTGAGCTTGACACAACATTGTAAAGCGTTTGCTGTGCGGTTTCAATAGATATTTGTAAAAAGAGGGACATGAAAAATAAATAAAGATGCAATATTGTTGTTGTGTTATTTTTTGAAATCAAATAGTACAACTCAGATTCTGCCAAAGGTCAATCATACGAAATGGATATAGGTACAGCTATTTTCATTTAGAAATCAAATTTTGCTGAGACGTGGTTATGCGACATGTTGTGGTAATAACAAAAAATGTATCGAAAAGATTTTTCTTCAGTTTCTAAATAGGTATCTAAATTATAGCAATATTTAGTATCAGTCAATATAAGTACCTAAACTGTCATCTCAAAACGAAAACTGCGTATTATTTATGGATTTATGAACAATTTTGATAGACACAAAGTGAATTTCATTTCAGTAATGAGCACAAAACCGTCGATATATTGAACGCAGCTCATTGTAAAAAGATGCTATTGCTTCATACAGTATGCCGATAATAAACCAGTTATAACTAGAAGATATACGTTTATTGCCTGTTTTATGCGTGATCTCTTTGAAAAGATAAGTGTTTACCTTTTTCATTTTCCAAAATTTGGTTTTAAAAGAAAATTGCTATACACACTGTAGAACTATTTCACTTTTTTTCCCTTGTGTCAACCACTTCTCACTTCGTGGGAATTTTCTTGGCCAATGATAAAAGAAACACCATTATATTATAGGTTTTAAAAAACCATGTTATTTTATTATGAAAAGAAAATTGAAATTGTGTAAGGGATAATAGTAAAAAAGTATTAAAAAGGCTCAAATAAAAATATAACAAAAACAAAAAGAGAGATTTCAAGCAAAACTCTTGCTCGTTACAAAAAATTATTATGAAGCTCTCTTTCTATCGACTCTAAAATATAGTTGCAGTTTTTGGGGATTTAGATACCCTTAATGATGGCCTGAGCAGCAGCAGTGGCGTCAATCTGAGCAGCAGCCTTAACAGCAGCACCAATGCAGGTCTGAACAACAGCCTTCTCATCAACATCAATGCTGACGGAAACCTTCAAAAGGAGGGGAACGTTGATCTGAATGTCATGAACAGCAACCTTGATTTCCTCCTGAACGGTAGCACGCAAGTCAGTGGCAATCTTGGGGAGCTGAACCTTAAGGGCAGCCTTGACCTTGGCTTCAACGTCGACAAGGATATCCAAAAGTTGTTGCTGGGTAAGTGTACCGATAATGGTCTTTTCGAGGTAGGCTTCGATGTCCTTGTAAACCTTAGCTTGAACTTGGGCCTTGACTTCGGCATCAACATGAGCCTTCAAGTTCTTGACTGCAGCATTGGTGACAGCTTGGATCTTAGCATCGCCAATGGAGACAACGCCTTCGAGTACATCGACCTTGACATCAACGCCAGTCTTAACCTCAGCAGCAATCTATATAAAATAAAATAAATAAGTAAACCAATGCATTATCGGTACTATAAAGATAACTTACGTTGGCAGTGATGGTAGCTAAAACTCTAGCGTAAACATCAGCCTTGACCTGAGCTAAGACCTTGGCAACCAAAGCAGTGTTGGCCTTGATGGGGAAGTTGGTGCGCTTGAGCAATTCCTTGGTGTCAAGAACAGGAGCGCCGTTAAGACCAACAGCGGCACCAGTACCAGTGGTGTCAACAAGGCTGTTAACAGGGGCGGTGACAGGAGCGGTGATATCGGATGTCTTGATAGGTGTTTCAGGGATAACAGCAGCGGAGGCAACAGTGAGAGCAGCAACGAAAAGAGCAACGGGAGTGATGGAGAACTTCATTTTAAATAATTGAGAGTTTCTAAGGAGAAATGTTTAAAAAAAAAGAATGAATGTGTAAGAGTTGTTTGAATGAATGTGTATTTGATGATTGGAAAAAAAAGAAGTTGAACTATCATCTTTTTATACTTTTTTTCTCAAAGCACCATCGTTTTGAATATCATAACGCTAAACAAAAGTGGCATAGACTTTGTATTCATGTTCCTGGTAAAGAAAATACTGGTGGAAGTACAAATTATAAATCTGCTATTCTCAATAAGTATTGATATAGGAGGTACGGGCATTTACTATAACGTTATTATCATCACTATTTCTTCTTGTTTATGAAAGTTAAGCAAAGAGTGCAAGATCTGAGATTATATTTTATTTATTTTCAACTGTTATGCACGATACGAAGTAATGGATTGGGGTTTGAAAATGTCAAATGCCACACTACATTTCACATAATCTACAAATTAGGGAAAGAATCAATGCTCAAGCATGTTGTAATTGAATGAATTACATTTGTTAATTTTAGAAATAGTATTTTACTTTGTTTGTGCGAAGTTGAAATAACAAGATATTTAAGAAGCAAAAACCATCATTTAATACATACAGTGTTTAATTTTCATGCTAGATTTAGTGATCGTCACAATAATATTTTTTCTTTTGGAAGCAAAAACTACTCTTTATTTCTATTTCAATCTTTTTTGCGATATTTTACAACAGCCCTGGATCCAGGCTCTAGAGCCCTTTTTTCCTTCGTCGGAGTAAAAAAATAATATCAATAATTTTTCATCTTGCATATCCATGAGCAATCATTCATTGTACATCAAATGAGTTGCATAGTGTTATAACAACATTGAAATAATAAATATTACTCATAAATATCCACAGCTTAGCTGGTTAAAAAAACAAATAAACATCTAACATTCAAAGAGGGCAAGTCCAGATAGTCTAATTTTTTAATATGTGCTACAAAGCCGGACCACGTCCCCTCTCTCCATGAAAGGTGCCATAGCTGATAATGCGCACCTTTCAAATACCCAAAAAGTCATTAGTCTCTTCTGAAAAATTTTCTGTCTACATGAATTCGGAATAGATCAAGTCGTATTGAGGGAGAAGCACATTCAAAAAAGGACTGTAAATAGGCCTTTTAATTTAATACCAAAAAAATTTTTTTGTTCAACAATACCCTTTTTTTAATGAAAAAGAAATGGTCCTATTCGCATATGTGAAATTGAATCATGTCGACCAGTAAAAATACATTAATGTTACTACTACTTGATTAATTTTTTGTATAAAATATATCAAAGTTGAATATTACCAAAGCACCCAATTGACTGATCATCATATGAAATATAAGTGGGGTCTTTAAAAATTGAATTTCCTCTATTTACCCTATTATTATTAATTAATAATAGAAAAAGAACACTAAAACAAAACTAGGATCCAAAACATGATTGTGTTTGAGAAGAAGAAAAACAACAACAAACAGGTTTTTTCTATCGATATTATTCTTTGACTAAAATAATGGATCTATTCTTACTTGGTTTTGTCACTATTGAATTTATTGCCTTTAAAGTAGAGGGGATACACAAAAGAATTAAACTTTTTTCTCAAAATTAAAATTTTGCATTGTATCATTTAAGTATTCAGTGAGGTTCTTAAATGGTTTATAACTTTATATATATTCTACTCATTCACCAGTTCGAAGATTAAAAACGAAAAAAAGCTTCGGGAAAAACACTTTCTATCTTGTTTGTTATAATATAAAGTATAACTTTCAAAAAACTGATAGAAAGTAGAAGAATAACAATCTGACGTGATGAATGTACTACAATTATTAATTTAGCATACACTTGATGTTTTGTTTTTGCTTTTCCTTATTTCAATTTCTTCGTAGAAGCTATTATCAAAAAAGTACACATATCTCGTTTTTAGTTTGTTTGTTCGTTTTTTTATTAAGTCATAAAAATAAGAGAAATGAATAGATAATAAATCTGAATAGCTATATAAAAACTGACTAACTAAATAATATAGAAAATAACAACACGTAAGCTGAAAAGTGTCTTGAGGATTATGCGTCAATTTATTTGACATTCATGGTCTGACTAGCCAGATACAGGGGCGGAAGTAAAAAAATATCTTTGATCAATAAGTTGCAACCAATAAGCTAATAATAAAAGGGAAAAAATCATTCCCGAGATCTCTGGACGGACCAAGTCCTTATCAAACAAGAATTGTAAAAATACGGAATATTTTAATTAAATTATCTTGGACTACACTTTTTTTTGTACAATTTCTTAAAATTGGTCTTTCATAATGAAGCTCACTGCGTGAAAAGAATTGTTGGTGGAGAAAGATAAATTGAGTTTGTAATTATTTTTCCTCACATCGAATGCAACAATTTATGCATTTCGCTTAAAATAGTATCATATAACATCTGTTCATGCGCTTGTCAGAAAAGCGAAAAGAGATCAAGAGACTATTTGATAATGTACATATTCTTTCCTTTTTAAAATAAAAAAGAGATATACACTCACTTGTAGAAAAATTGGATTTATACTCGTGACCTGTTCTCTTTTAAGTTTTATATTTTTGCTTCCCTTCTTGAATAGTATATGTAAGCTGACGCTGAACGTGAGATCACTCTAAGTTCTCAAAAAACCATCGTTAGATGATTTATAAGACTTAATATATACTTGCGAATAAATTATAAAATCGTTGAAAATAAGAACAAAAGTAATGAGGGATGAGACTCAAAAGAAAATAGTTCATTGTGGGATTTGATTTCAATATACACGTTTTCGTTCTTCATTTTAGAAACATAAAAACATTTTTAGGGAGTAACAGTATTATCTTCCCGAAGAAGTGTCTGTGTATAAATGCACCAATCACGAAGTACCATTTAGCACGTTATGTGTGATCAGAAAAACGTTGCATGTCAAATGATCATGTCCGAATTGTCGTTCATGATAATAACAACGAAAAACACAGACTCTAAGAATATCATTTAACTATTTCAGTAGTTTCTTTTATTGTGTTCTTCTGCCATACTCTTTTGATATATTTGATGTTTCTTAAGATAGTCTGAAATCGAATTATTCATAAACAAAAAGGAAAGAAAAAAGAAAATGAGAGATAAAGAGAGACAAGTAAAAGGACTTTCTTTTTTTGAAATTCCCACATTAAATCATCCCTGTGCATCAGGAAGTGTCAATGATTGAACCCAAGTCAATTTATTTATTCATATGAGGGAGAAAAAAAAAGACAAAGCACGGTAATTTTTTCTCTGTAATCAGAATACGTACACAACTATGAATAATTATTAGAATTATTACAGCTTAAAGCACTCGTCAATCCAATAAGCAGTTTTTTAATATTGACGATAAGGTTAATGTTATTTTTTCTCCACTTATTTCTTAAAATGGAAGTATTTCTTTCGATAGCAGTCTTTCAGGACAAAAATGATCTTTTAAGAGTGTACTGCATGGAATTGTGTATAAAGCAACTTTTGCTATATTGTACATCCATTTGAATCATATTACATTGAAGTAAGATTAATAATCCAGCACGACATTATTACTTCAAAATACATATACACATTGAATCGGAATATACCTCTCAGGAGCAAAAAGCTTATATTTATTTTACTTTAAACTGTCTGATAGAATTGAGATCAAGACGTATAATTAATAATAAATATAATAGACTTCTTGAAGTCTATTATTGACTTATTATCATTGTAATAAGAGAACACTTGATGCCGATTAAATTTATAAAAAAGTCAAGATTATATAAAAATATATGCTGAGGCTAACAGAAAAAAAGATTAAAGGTATGTATATATCCCCTCAATTTCCTATTTATATATTTCTATTTTGTTAAATTTAGTATAAACTTTAAAATTGCTTAGTATTCAAAGTTCAGTGTGAGATAACAGCAAAAAAAAGAAAAGAATTGTGGCAGATTGTCAATTTTACTTTGTTTAAATAAAGTATATATTTGTTTCTTTTACGAAAAAAAATAGAGACTCTATGTATAGTATAATTGATTTTGCATTGCTTAAATAAATAAATAAAAAAGTCTTGGTCTATCTTAAGCAGAAAGAAAGGAATGTTATTCATTACTTACTTCAAAAACTTCAACGAGAATAAATAAAATAATTAGCACAAATAGAATCTACTCATCAAGTTCTATAATTGTAATATATTTATAAAAGCCAATCCAAAGAATACAATAAAAAGTAAGTCATACATATCACTTGTTTTTTTTTTATATCCTCCCTATTGGTATGCAGCATTTTCTTATAAAAGTTAGTGAAGAATGAACAAAAGGAGAAAAGGGGATCAAAACACTCCTTAATTATTTTTCTATACTCAATAGGATAATGAGTGGTTTTCTATAAGCAGTCGAGGTAAACCTTAACTGTTTTAGTAATGAATTTTTCCATGTTATTGGTGGATTCTGAAAATATAATCTCGAATGGCTTTATTTTATGTATTGACAACTTGTTTAATTATTGTTATTATTTATAAAAACAATAGAACGTTGTCGATCTGTTGTTTCTATTCATGATCTAAATACAATTAACCAGAAAATTACATTATGATCATGTACCACATTTTATTATTTGTACATCTGAATAGATGTTTAGAATATCCGTGACTAGGTCGATTTAGTCAAACACGTTCATATAATTTCAAAAGACTTGTATTCGCACTCAGAACGACATTCATCAAAACCTAAATAACATGGTCTATTAGTATTTTATCATAGCATTTGAGCTTATAAAATGACTCTGTATTGAATAAATGACGCATTGTATAATGTTGCACACATGTCCTTTAAACGCACATTTACAAAAATTTCCAAAAATAAACACAAAAAGTTGGATGATATATGCATAAGACCTCCACCCAGGCAACCTTGTCAGTCCATTGTATATATATCCCGGTTTTCCATAATAACATAATATTTCTCTTTGTTAACATGAAAATATATTTAGAGATGGTAACGTTTACTAATCATAAAGTACTTATCTGTCTTGATGAATAATCTTTTATTAGTTTACTGAATGAATCATAACTGGATTCAATTCTTTTTTTTTTCTTGAATGCAAATATGTATAAAATCAGCCTTTTTTTTAAAGATACTTTTTATATTATACATCCGTTCATGTATTCTTGTTAAACTAAAAAGAAAAAAAATGCATGACCAAACAGAACAAGGTTTTTTTTTTTTAAAAAAAAAAGCTCAAATACGGAAATTTTCAACTCCAGTTGGTTATATATTTAAAGCGTAAGATTTTATTTTCTTCTTCCTCTTCTCCCTTTCCTTCTTCTGTTAATTTTTTTTTTGCCATCTTTTATTTTCTCTTTATTGTACATATTCTGTGTAGTTTGTTTCCTTTTTAAATATAAAAAAATAGAAGATTGAATTTAAAAATGGCCGATTTTATCTGTCTACAATATACCACCGATCAACAAAATGGCTCCGAGAATACTTCATCTTTTAGAAGATCTTTAAATTCTAATTTATTTGGTAGAAGATCTATGAACAGTCGCTCAAATAACAACTCGGGAATAGAGCCACAACAGGAATCAGTTCATATTCGCATTGTACCACATATTGATAACCCAAGTCGAAGCTTAGTGTTTAGTATTATTGAACGAGATCTGGAAGCAGGCCATATTATTCGTGTGGGTCGATTCACTGATCGCATTGCTACTCAAAACCATATCTCTTTTAAAAGCAAGGTAGTTTCAAGAACTCACTGTGAGATTTGGTTGAATAATGATGGAAAGGTAAAGAAATGATATCATTATGTGTGTAACGGACATAAACTATGAAACAAAGCGTAGTACAATAACAAAGACAAAAATAAACATGACTGACAAGCTTTTCGCATACAGGTATTAATTAAAGATACAAAATCTTCATCGGGCACATTTATCAACCACATCCGTCTTAGCCCAACAAATCAAGAAAGCCGGGCAGTTGAGGTGCAAGATGGGGATATTGTACAGCTCGGCGTTGACTATCAAGGAGGACTGGAGGAAATCTATCGAGCAGTCAAGATGAAGTTTGAAATAAATCGACCTTCCCAAGACTCAAGGCCTATCTCGTATAGCATGTCAGCCTATAATAACCTACGCAACTTGACAAATTTATCGCAAAGTAGACAAACTGCTACTACGATGGAATTAGATCATAGTTCGGGCAGTGATGAAGAGGCTGAGCACAGCAGAAACCATGTGACTCAAAAAAATACAGTGTGTCACAGCAATGAGATTGAGGTCGAAGAGTGCTGTATTTGTTTATATGCATTAGCTCCATTTCAAGCGCTTTTTGTAGCACCGTGTTCTCATTCATACCATTTCAAGTGTATCCGTCCTCTTTTTGACAGTTATCCCGGTTTTCAGTGCCCTATCTGTCGTACCTACTCTGATCTCGATGCAAGTGTGGCGGTTGAAACAGAGGAGGTGATGGAGAAGTTTGGCTTATGCAGTGGAAAACGTAGTGCTACAGACAAGCCATCTCATGGCTGTGAAAAAAGTCCCATCAACAAAGCCATCGCACAGAATGGTACTAATAACGAGGAAGAGAAAGAGGGGGAAACACCTTGTTCATCAAACTCCATGATACGTCAGAGTTCTCAGCAACAGCAGAGCAGCTCATTTTCATCCGAACCGCCATTATCTACTACATTGGTCACTTGTCATTTAAACTTTTCCGGAGTTCATCCCACAGAGATACAGCCACATCCTTCAAATGTTTCTCATACTGAACGTAAGTGGAATATAAATTTTACGATGTATATAAAAAGTAAAAGGGCTATGTACATTTTTCAGTACTTTTTTTTTTATTTTACTTTTTGGGTTGATATATCTGGAAAAAGTGAATAGTACTAAAAAAACCATATGTATATATGTATTTGTTATATATAGCACAGGACCAAGTTAATAATGCAGGAGATCACCGGGCAACCATTTTATTTGAAGACAGCACCAACAACGTGATGAATGAATATCACCAAAGCAGTAGCATCGAAGAAGAAAATGAAGATAACCAGCCCATCATGATTTCCTCCAGAATGATTCAGCAGCAACCCAATAATCGAAGATATAACAACAATTCCAACAATCTCGTAGAAAAAATTAAGTTGGCATTTTCACCAGAAAGACGTAAATCTACACTGCATAAAAAATACAATAGGGATGAGGATATTCGGTTGGATAGATCAGAAACAGTATTTGATATGCCATCCACATCTAATTCGTCCTCTCCACCTTCTAGTCCCCGGGTTCGAAATTCTTTAACACTGACACACACTCAATCCAGGCAGTCAATTCAGAATGCTCACTTGAATGAAATCATTGAAGAGGGCACTGTTATACAACGTGATAGACTTTAAAAAACTTAACATATCCTTTCTCATTTTTTCCCTCTCTTTTTTATACACATACATGTATCATATCTTTTCTTAGTCTCTCTTTTATGCATATATTATATATACTTCTATACTATTATTCTTATATTCGTATTCTTATTACTATATTATTCTTATTACTCTTTAAAAACTGCTTTCTTTTTTTTATCTTTTTGGAGAAAAAATAAAGTTAAAAAACGTGATTGAAATGTTTATCATTAGTTTACTTTTTAGTTGCGCTTATAACAAGAAGTGATTACATGGCATTTTGGATCTTCCCCTTTTTTTTAAAAAACATGATAATTGATATGCATATGACTTGAGCTTATAGTGAATATTGAATCTCTTGATACCTATACCCTATTATATATATATATGGCTTTTTAATCATATTGCAG
>VCJJ01002282.1:24785-42562 GCA_024139415.1 Backusella tarrabulga | reverse complement strand
TCTCTCTCTCTCTCTCTTACACACACACACACACGCACACACAAAAATTCTTTCTTTTACGCATCGTGCCCTCCCCATTTGATTATCATTGTTACTTGCTACTGTTTATGAGACTTTTGAATATTCGGCCATCGTTTTAAATCTAAACAATAGAGCACGATAGTAATACGTTACCGCGAAAAAGTATACAACTTTTTTGTCTTTTCACAACATTTAATATATACGATCATTATTGATATCTATAGCTCATATTAAATATAATAAAACATCGTTGTGTAATAGCAAAACCATTAGGTATCATTGTTTTTCTTATATTGGTTCCTGCATGATGTGAAGTTCCTTTTTAAATATTTACTATTATCAGTTCATACACATCACTCCTTGTTTTCTCCTCTTGTAAAATATCGGCTTGAATAGACATATTTATTTCTTTACCTTTAATAAATGAAAAAAAAGAGAGAACATTACACAATAAATACAATATAATTAAAATTCGATTGATGCATAAATCACTCTTTTTTTTATTAAAGCAAAAGAAATCAGATCATATTGGATCACCATTGTCACAAACTATTTCTCCTTTGATTTTATTATGAAGGTTATTTTACCTGGTTAGACGGATAAGGAGATTTATAAAATAATCTTCCAATTGGATGATAGTGCTCTATTTATTATTTCATTGGTGATTTTGAAAAGCTTCTTTTAATAACCACTACAGATCTCGAACACATTATATGCTAAATAGAACAACATCTTGTTATATCTAAATATTATTGTAAATGAACTAAATGTCTACAACTATTATTTTTTGTGACAGATAAATTATTCACTTTCTTGTGATTCATCCTGTTACGTCCAGCCGTTGTCTGGCACACAACAGTCCTTTTTTACTGAGATACGTTTAAAAATACAAAATCGTAGGATGGTTTTAATCAAAATGAGACAAAAAAAACTTTATGCTTACATTCGTGTTTATATTTATTTATTTTCTTTGGTAGTAAGAGGTTCATAACTTCTTAGCTGTGATCATTTAATCGCACTATATACCATCATAAGACAAATAATAGAAAATATGCGTAGTATCGAATGCTTACTAATTAATATTATAGCTAATTCGCACAAACAGAAGTTCATTTCATAAATTAAGATCTATAATACATAATATATGAACAATCAAGAATAAAATAATCAAGAAAACGTATAAAAGTTGATAGCGGTAGATGCAGAAAAGTCAATTCAAGGAGTAATCACGACTCCCCTCTTTTTTTTTGTTGACGAACAGATTTACAAAATAAAGTCATCAATATGGATTATAAAAATTACTCTTACGCCATTAATATTTTAAAATCAATGAAATTCAATCATTGAACTTTGACTAACTGGTGTTGTGATAAAGAAATATATATACATGCGATTTAACTTTTCTCAAGAGAGATAAAATTTACTAAATATGCGTATTTTCTATTTCTGACATGGTTTTATAAATGGAACCATATCTGCTATTGCTTGTAATTATGGCTTCCAGTATTTTTTTTTAAATTAAAATAATATAATAGCCATTTTTGGTTTCAGGTGATAATACATTAACTTCGGATATAATTCGATCATCAGTAGGCACTCATTTTGATTATCAGATTTTATTGATCTAACAATAAAACATTGTACCTTTTTTTTTGACAAAGTGAAGAAGGCCTTTGAAAAATTTCTTTTTATGGAGAAATCCTTTCTCATATAATGTTAAGGTTATGATATTTAAAAAGTAGTTAATTTAACTGATAAAATACAGTTGAATACACCTCTCATACAGTGCTTTTTCAATCCAAAAGTATGCCAAGACTACTACTCAAGCAAAAAAACTACATTTGATATAATGTATAAATCATAGAATATCCTTCAAATCAGGTCGACTAGTATATAATGTAACTTGTGAAAATAATTTTGAGCTACTCACTTGGTCGAAATTGACTATCAAAAGCCAGGATCAAAACGCAAGAACTCGGATTTAGTGATGCTGAGAGTATATATATTCAAGAAATGCAAACCGTAGTACAATACCTGAAGATGATGACTTGGATTACCAATACAATAGAAACACTCTACAGTAATACCGCATGTAGTATTAATACTTTTTTGTCAATAACTAAGCATTAAGTTTTCCTCAGATAAAAATCATTCTGCTTTTTTTCTTCTTGAATAGTAGTAATGGTACATTTATGAATTAATGAAATTGTATTAATATAGAGGGGTCGTTCTGCATCTTAATTTCAAATGGAATCTTTCTAGAAATGTATAATCAAATCATCGCTCAAGCAATATTTTCCAGCTTCGTGGCAAAATATAGGGTTCCATCATCGCCAAAAAAAGGAACGAAAATGCGCAGATTTATTTGCTTGCTTCTATTTGTAAACACAATTAAAGTTTGAGAGTGTATTATTGGAGCTACATTTATTTACTGATTGTGGTACAATGTATAAAAAAAATCTATGCTTTGTTTGTAAACGTTCTTTTTTTATTCATTTCTATAGTGGCAATATCAAAAGTCCAGGCTATACTCTGCTTCCATTTGATCAGCAAATGTTTACCCCCAAAATCGTATAAAACAAGTGTATTTAATTAAAAACCCGTTTTTCACATGTCGAATTATATACTGAATGAAGATTACGCATAGTCGATATGAAGAGCTATATTGACTCAAGCTACGAAAATATATCGATATTCATTTTTAGCATAGGCAATTTGATATAAAAAGTTTGAAAGCTGACAGCCTGGAGGATGGACACTCAGTGAATTTTTTTTTTGAAAAAAAAAAGATTCATCGTGGTTGTTGTAGAACAGGCCATAAGTTTATATAAATCTAGTTTAGACAAATCATTTTTACTTTTTTTTACTCATGTGCAAGTTGCTTAGTACTTCATACTTACATTAGCATACATATCCAACACAGTTATTATAGGTATACTCACACCAGTCATTATCCTATATGACAACCATTTATATTCATATTGCAGTATAGGACTTCCCTGATAAAAAAAAGGTATATTCATATGCTATCAAATTGTTAATATAGTGTTGCATTCCGTATAATTTGCCACCATGTCATAATCTCTATTAAAGAATTGAACCTAATTTAAGCTTCAAGAAATAAAACATCAGAAGACAGACCAAGAGTCCAAAACTCGTCTTTTGTTGAAACCTCATATTAAAGGGTTCCCTTTTTTTTAAAAAATAGAAAATAAAATAAAAAAATAAAAAAAACTTGATTTATGAAACATGTCTTTGACGATCAAAATTTGCTCAGACTGTGTTTCTTTCATCCTATTTTTACCCACGTAAGCATACTCGTACTCTTGATAAGTATTAATATTCACTTGTATAATCCCATTAAAAAGTAGTACAACCAATTGAAAACAGTATATTAATATCAGCACACTCTAAACAAGTAGCAAGAGTGGGGTATGCAACCAGATGATAAATAAATAGTTTTATCAAGAAGTGAAAGAAAGGTTTGCTTTTTCTTTGTGAAACTATGCTTATTTACTTTTTTTGTCATCATTTCCCTTTAAGTAGTCTATCGTGACATACGTGTATATCAATGATTACAAGATATGGATCATTAATTTGTTATTGGATTAAAAACGTACAAACGTACAATTAATTGCCTTATTATTTTTTCGCTCTCTGGAACATACAGGTTACAGGTTATTATATCATGCCATCTCAGTAATTTGAAAACTTTTCAATCACTTGATCCGCTTGTCTCAATTGTTTATCAAGTACTTGTAATTTTTTATAAATGTTACAGCTGACGCAATATAGATTATGATAGGGCAGCCATGACAAGATTTGATGTTAAATTTGATACTTCATCTTAGTCTTGATAATAACGTACAAAAATTGGGTTACCACATTACACATTAAATTATAATTTGTGTTTTTCTGTCCTTTTTTTGAGAATAGTAAATCAGGTATGCATGTATACTCCATTGTTCAGGTACTATTAATAAGGTATTTCATTAATAAACTTGTTTTTCATATCTACAAAGGTAAAAAAGACTGGAATAGAGATTTTCTATTTCCATAGAATTCAATAAATATGTATTTAGATATCGAGATCTGAATAGAAGTATCCAGTTCCATTACTCAGAACAAGGATTAGACATGTCATTCTATAGTCATTTATAGTTTTAAATCTATCAAAGTACTTTTTATGCATCATATATGCGTTTGCATTCATTACATTCTTTTCCCTTTCTTTATTGTTATTATATTATTGCAAATACAATAACAAGATTAAATAAAATACGCACTTGAATATTATCACTTTATGCCTTTTTCAGATGCTTAAAGACTTGTTAATCCAAGAAAAAAAATCAAGTAGTAACGAATTACTTTTATGGAAAATATTAATTCCTTGTCTCTTCTTTTCAAAAAATAAATAAATAAACAAGTAAAAAGTTTTAGTATGCACCACTATAATACAGCATATTTGACAGATTTACATCTGTATCACGACGAACAAAAACACGTTTTTTGTAAAGTTTTATATACATTGTTCAAATTTGAGTTCATATCACACAATCACAATCAAAAACATGTATTTCAAGATGAACCATGAGCAAAATCATATATACAAATCAACACAGCATGCATACTCAATTTTATTTTATTTTATTTTTTACCTTGGCACTTGAGATGGAAGAGAATGTTTATATCCAATCATTCTCTTGAGCGTCTTTCTTCTTTTCAATTCATAATTTGACTTGAAACATTCCTTTCTCCCTGAAATACATTTTTAATATTCAAAAAATTCAGATTTTATTTCAAATAGTAAAAAAAAAAGAAAATGCAGAAAAGAAAAATAAAAAAAAAAATAAAAAAGAAAAGAAAAAAAAAAGGTGAGAAAGTATATATAATTTTGTAGTGATTAAAAAGAAAACACAAAGTTGTATATGTATGTAAAGATTTTTCTTGTCCTTTTCTCTCATTGTGAAAAAAAAGGGGTAAAATAAAAACAAAGAATAAATGTTGTGTGTACAAATGTTGCTTTTTTTGGAGGGGGGAACAAGGTTATGATGATTCAGTGGTAGTCTCCTCTGTTACTACAGGCTCTGGCACTGGGGTAGCAGTAGCAGCAGCAGCACCAGCAATCCAGTTCAATTCTAATTCGCCTTTAGGGAAGTTGGCACCTCCAGCCATGGCCTTTTCAGCTTCAAATCTTTGACTGTATTGAACAGAAGCCTCTGCTTCGCTTTTTTCAAACAAAGTCATATATCCAAATTGCTAGATAGACAATTATCCGTTAATAAATGTATATTACCATTTACACAAAACAATCTTACTTCAAAATGTTGACGCAAATCCGCTTCAGTTGTTTCGTCGGGAATGTTTTTGATTTGAATCTTTGTAGGGCGATTATCTAAGCTCATTCTAGTCATACCACCTCTCATACGAGGCCAGCCTCCTCTACTTCCTCTAGCGAAAAATCCTCCACGTCCACCTCGAGCCGCAGATGTGTGAATACCGAGCGTGGCGGCCTATGCAAACAAAAAATAATTATTAATAATACTGGCTTTCCATCTATCATCAAATATAAAAGAGCTTGCCTCTGCTTCCAACCGAGCGAGTTTCTTTTTCAAATCTTCAGAAGATTCAGGCTTGTTGGGATCAGCAGCCTCGTCAGTCTCAGTAGCGGGTGGTGGTGGCGGCACGGCACCAGCCCTTGAAACATCAATCTCAGATTGGATTTTCTTCAAGGCCTTCAACAGGTCCTCCTTCTCCTGTGCTGTGAGGTTGGCGCTGTCTGTCAATTTACCCAATAATCGCTTTTGTTCGGCGATCTGAAGCTGGAGCAGATGCTCCTTCTGTTTCTGTAGCTCCAAGATGGTCTTCATGCGTTCATTGTGTTTCTTTTGCTTCTCCTCTCGTTCCTTGGCAAGCTCGGCGGCGCGTGCAGCGACCAATTCGGGATCGGGCTCATTGGATTTGGGAGGCTCGGGGACAGCGGGGGGAGCCGCCGTTGCGGCGTCATCCTTGTGCCAATAGACCTTGACAAAGCGGTTATCAAAGATAACGTCGGGTGAATTATAGGCTGCTTCGGCTTCAGCACGCGAACCATACTGGATGATGGCCTTTTGTTGATGGGCCTGGACGCTGATGTTGGTAATGTTGCCAAATTTAGCAAAGTAGTCATTGACGGTGGAGATCTGACAGTGCTCGATGGGGATCCTTTCAACGGCGAGTGTCGTGTTGAGTGGGTTAGTGGATTGGTAATGGTGGCGTCCGCCACGACCGCCACGGCTGGCGCCACGACCCCCACGAGGACGGCTGTTGCGCATCGTGTTGTTTGTCATCATGCTCACGTCAGCCGGGTTCATCATGCCCATGTCCGGGAATCCTGGCATGCTAGCAGCGGGTGCCATTAGGCCTGCGCGCTCAGGGTCGTAGGCATCTGCTGCCGATGCGCCCATCATACCTGGCATACCAAAGAACGGGGGCTGTGGTCTGGCCATGCTGCTGATTGGGTTGTTTGGGAAGGAGCCAGGGTAAGGTCCGCCGCCTTCATCCACCACAATTCTATCCATGCCATGATCATAGGGGCACATGTCGCCTCTCATACAGAATCCTTTTTCTAGTGTATACATGAGTGTTAGTATAAACCGATATCCATAAATAAGCATATACGTACCATTATAATCTCTACATTGGGCTCTTGGTTGGCCAGTACGGCCCATTATAGTTCCGCCACGACCCCCTCTGCCTCTGCCACCTCTTGCAGATCTACTGTCATAGCCGTTGTACATGGACGCAGGGCCTGAGGGAGGGCCGCCTCTTCTATAATCATCATTGCGAAAGTATTTTGTTGCTCCTCCATTGTTATTGTCATCCTGATAACGGCGCTTAGCACGGTCCTGGTCCATCATATTTGTTCTATCCTCTCGAGATTCAGAGCGCTGGCGTCTATGCTTAAAGTTGCGGTCGCCATCGTCCTCTTCATCAGAGAAGTCGCGGAAACGACCACTGCTTTGTTGTTCTGATGCTTGTCCTTCATTTAGCTTTGCAAATAAACGTTCGATGAAAGGCATTGTTTCTACATTTTTTGCAAAAAAATTTTAATTTTTTCCCTCCCCATTTAAAATGTATAAATTGACTTTACCAACATCAAAGAATTCATTTAGCTTTTCCTGTAAAGATGCCTTTAGTCCCTCGTTACGTTCCTCGTTACGGATAAGTGCAATAATATACTGTGCCAGCACTTTAGGATCAGCATCGCAACTATTTTTTGGTGTTAGCAAGAAAAAAGAGACGCGAAATAGAGCTGACAACTTACAGAGACTCAACTTCTTTACAAACAAAGTCTTCCAAATCTTCGGGCGCTTGCATGTTGATGTATTATTAATTAATTTTTATTGCTAAAAAAGTGTGTATAAATTAAATAATAAATAAATAACAGTAGGAGAGAAAGACTTTGGAAATCGTTGCACTTGCTCCTTTTTGCTCTGTCTTTTGTTCATTTAAAAAAAAAAAAGTCTGCCGCGACCTGCTGCGTCATCGTGACTCGTTATTTCTTAATATAGAATATAGTGTAGCATAAAACGAATGGCTCGATCAGATCAATGGTATCACCTGTCATTATAAACTGAGAGAGAGAGAGAGAGAGAGAGAGAGAGAGACAATTTCAACCCTCTTTGGTTTTTTTTACCTTAAAAAAGAAAAGATAAAAAGAGGAGGAGCAAAGCATCATTGGCACTTTTTAAATTTTGTATAGAACTGTCAAAGATCTGCTCTCTCGATTTACGTTGGTACCCTAATCCATCCTAGATTCATATTACTTTGTACATACATATACAAGTACACCCAATAACCAAAAGAAAATGGGATGAATTAATAGATTTACAAAAATATAGAAGCATGTGAGCGTTATCAACCTGTTCATTTCCACAACTTTTATAACAATAAATGTGCCTGTAGTAGACGTGAATAGGAATAAATATGGATTGCTTTCTATATACTATAATTATAAAAGTGAATACAGTCCAACATAATGTTTTGGATATTAGAAAGCTTGATGGTATAACTATTCTACATCAGCCCTTTTACAAAATAAAATAAAGAAAGACAGCCAAGATGTCCAGTCAACAAAGAAAGTAACGTAATTCATGTGATACAAATATAAATATATATATCAAATGGCGTAGATAGAGACGCAATAGCAATAATAAACATTGAGAGACAACACAGCGTAGAAACAGATTGAATTCAAATGCACTCAGCATCAATTAAATATCAAGTCCTTTTAGTGTCTCTAAAATGAGAGAACCCAAAACTATTTATATATGATCTTTAACTGTAATGCTAAAACAAATCATTTATTAAAAAACAATTGATTGTATATATGATAACAAAATGACTTGTACTAAAATGTGAAAATATATATTAAGGGAATCGATCCTTTCAAAATAGAATTGTTCCCGATTAGAGAGAAAAAGGAGGATCGGGAACGTCCTATTTATGGGAAAAAGATTCTTGTCAAATATGAAGATATGCTTTTTTTTTGCGCGCCAATTTCTTAATCACTAAAAAACGCTAACTTTTTTAACTGCCCAATTTTTTCATTATCAATAACACACGGAAATTTTAGATTTCATGTAACAAACAGTCTCTCCTTTTCTCTCTTTTCCAGTAAGATGACTCATGTATATATTAAAAAAAGAATGAAATAAATAAATAAATATAGACGCAGAGAAAGAAAACAAAAGAGAATAGCTCAAAAGAGAGAGTAAGGGTGAGGAAAGAGCATTATAGTTGACTTTAAAATTTATTCTCTTTTCACCATCTTCAAATAAATTGGAGTCAATATAGCTGGCATAGTCGAATTGTAGAATCTGAATTGACAGTCCCTTTTTTTTATTTTTTTTTATTAGAAAATATATAAAATACCATAAGTTTAAAGACAGAAGGAATGAATGCTGCTCAAGGGCCTTTTTGATATGAGAATATACACATTTTCCAATTATGGAACATAACGTAATGACGGTTTATCCTTACAAAATCTGCAAAAAAACGAAATCAATAAATATATTTTTCAAATCTTCATGCAGCACGAATGACTGTGTTTGTGTGTGTGCTATATTAGAGTGTATATATAATTTAAAGCTTCTCACTTTTTTATGGATGCATTTATTATTGAACGAGCTATGCATTCTTTGACTGATCGTCCTTTCATGATATTTTTTAATTATATTCATTATTGTAACTTTTACTCGTTATAAAAAACAAATAGCTTGTTTTGTATTCTTACTATTTGATCACTGGTGACTCAATTCATCAGAATTATGGCTGAGAGAGAGAGAGAGAGAGAGAGAGAGATGTTATACACATAATAGAATGACTTTCTTACATAACATCATATCAGTAAAACTAAGGTGACAATAAAAGAATAAAATAATAATAATAATGATAATAACAAATAAACAAACAAGATGGACAGAACAAATAAAACAATGTCAATTGAATGAATAATTGATTGATTGAGCAAGGATCTCGTGGTTTTATGATTGTAATAATAAAAAATAATTACGATATAATAATTTAAGGATATCTAGTATTTATAGATCTAATTATATAATAATAATGATACTAATAACAAATCAAGGCACTATGTATATAACAAAGAGAGATCTAAAGATAACGGATGTTATATATATATATGAATACAATCAAAATAAAGTATACATAATCCATAATCAATATGTAGAAAAATATGTAGAAAAAGGAAATTCAAATTATATATGTGTTTAATTACTAAATAATAAAAAAAAGACTGGATTATAATGCATTACCAAACAAGCGGGTATCGTCACTTGAGAGTGTAAAAAAGCAAAGAATGCAAGGTCGAAGGCTATATATTTTACAACACTTTTGCCCTTTTCCCTTTCTCCTTTTTCCTTTTTGTTTTTTCTTCTTCTTGTCTTGTTTTACATTCTAATATACTTAATCTTTAATTTAATTATTACTATTACTATTACCTCTAATTTATATTTATATCCCCCATTCCTTTCCTTTTTGTATTAAACCATGGATAGTAGCTACAGTTACCCCCAATTATTTGATATCGATGATACCTTTAATGCTGATATGTTTCACGGTCTAGCTCTTCCAGATCATCATCATCAACATCATCACCATCATAATAATAACAATAATACCCATCGCCATAATAGCACTCCACAAGAAAAGAAACAATTCCAATGCCAACAACAGCAGCAGCAACAGCATCAACAACAACAGCAACAACAACAACAGCAGCAGCATATTCAACATCAATTGCATCGGCATCCACAGCAACCGGTTGCGTCTACCAACGATGATATCTATAATTCATTAGCATCATCCAACTCGTACCTCCAATATCTCCAAACGTCCCCTCTTCATAACTCCATGGACATGTTTTACGATGCAAATGCAGCGTACGGTCAAATCAATCTTGATTATGATTATATGCACATGGACCAGAAGCAACAGCAGCAGCAGCAGCAGCAGCAGTACAACTGGCTCTATGATTCCATTGATGCCTATTTACCCAACAGTGCCTCTCACTCGTTCTTTTGCCAAGACTCAAGCTCATTAAGTACCCCAAACCCTATGGATTGTATGATGACTGACTCTAACGAGGAGATTAAAATCGAAGGTGGTATGTCTCGCGACTATGTTAGTTTAAACGTAAGTAATAGGAACATCCATTGTTTAAGAAGCAATGGAAATAGAAAAAAAAGGACAAAGAAAGATATGCATCTATTTTTTTATAATCAAATATTTCTAACCAATTTTTTTCATTTATTTAAAAAAAAACCTCCTTTTTTGCATGCTCCTTTTTCATTATCAAAATAGGATGTCAATTCCTTTGTGGCCAAAGCTGATTCCATCAAGCAATCGTGCATGGAGCTCCAGCCCAAAGATCAATTCACGTCAAATAACAACATATCGAACCTATTTTCAATGCAACTGCCTTCCCAACGTGATCATCTTTCGTTTTCGTCGTCAGACTCCAACGAAGAAAGCGACGAAGACTACTCTGATAGCGATATCCAATGGCCCTCCATGGCGCCCTCCTATAGCACGCCCGTTGGCCTCAACAACCCTCTGATGATCAAGATTAAAAAGCCTGCCTATGACTATCTCGAGCCCAAGAGCTCCAAATCCACAGGCTACAGACAAAAGTACAGAAAATCCATGAGCTACCTCTCTGGCAAAAAGCAGCCCAAACCAAAACTCGATAAGCGTCGCGGCAGTGCGCCTCTGCACTCATCGTCATCGCTGTCCAGCCTCTCCAGCAACCTCCAAAACTCGATGCGTGTGTCGGATAGCATCTGCCATTTCCTGGCACGGCAGAGCCTCTCGGATGCTGAGGACGACGACGACGACGAGGACGACGAGGACTACCAGGTCAAGCATCTACCCGCTGCCACGGCCACGACAAAGAAGGGCCGCAATGTCGACAAGGCATGCAATCACTGCAAGCGCTCGCACCTAAGATGTGATGACATGAGACCATGTCGTCGATGCGTGGCAACGGGAAAGACAGGCTGTAAAGACGTCCAGCATAAGCCCAGAGGTCGTCCCAAGCTCCATAAAAAGTAGAAACATGAATGATTATTTTTTCTTTTTATAACCTTATTTTTGTGTGTAAAACTAATAGAACCCCTCCCCCTTTTTTTTCAAGTTTAATTGTTTTTCAGAAATAAAAGAAATGTAATTCACAAGCTTGCTTTAATAATATACATTTTTTCCCCCTCTTTACTGTTTTTTTCAAGAAATCGAGAAAAAAGTACAAATCAATGAGAAAAAAGGGGGAAATAATTGAGAAAATATTGCAAATAAATGAGAAAAGCACAAAGAATAATTTAGAAAATTAGCATTTACAATGAAAAACAATGGAGAGCACAGGGGTTCATTTAGATTTGGACATGAAGGGCGGGAACGGATTATCATGCTTTGTTGAGTTTTGTATCATAAACAAATATATATATATATATATACATGAATTTGTTTTGTTTTTAATTCTATTTACGTCGTTACTGGGCTATGGTAGAGGACAGTGATAACTGACCATGAAGTTATTGTTTTTATTTTTTACAAAACTGAGGTTTTTAGAGATCAAACCGATGTTTTAATGGTGATCACAAGAAGGGAGGAGAGGCGGAAAGGAATGGAGAATGAGAACCACGTTGAAAGAAGAAAGAAGCGACACAAATTGGCGGGGCGGTGTTGGATAAATCTACGAAAATTGATGATTAAAATAAATTAGCACGAGCAAACTAAGTCTTGTTCTTACATCATCATATGTCGGCTTCATGAAAAAAAGAGAGGTGGTTATGTTTTTTGAGGACATTTGTGATGAGGTTTTGAAATAAAAAAAAATTGGGCCTATTTATATTAATTTGCTATCTGGGGCTTGCGTTTCGCAGATATAATCTTGTATTGGGAAAGTATATCTGTATCAACTTGTCGTAACCTTGTTTTTCTACTTGATACAGAAGTACTATAGTACAAAAATGCTGTTGGTAATATTCCAAATTTTTTGAACATTGTAGGAAAGCAAAATCAGAAAACTAAAATGGCCCTCTAGGTGATTAATATTTGCTAAAATCTGTCTATGTCGCTTTGTTTCTTTCTAGAAAATAAAGATACATCAAAAATGATGTTTTGATTGAACTGCTTCATTTCTCTCGTTTCCTGTAGATGACTTGTAATACATCAACAAATACATAAAATACCCCAACCTCTTCATGACCCCATCGATGCCGCCCTGCGCTCTTCATTTTTTTTTAAAAAAACATATGGCCGTTTTTGTGATCCTTAGCGGATGAAATACCAGTGAACACAAAACCAATGACTTTTCAAAATTCAGTAAATGTTTCTGTGATTTTTGATTAAAAAAAACAAACACTGCATACGATCTGGGATGGACCACTAAAACCATGTAGGGATGATGGTTCTCTATTTTGTTTCAAAAAAAAATATTAGAAGGATGGTATTGTTTTATTTTATTTTTTTGGGGGTTTGATTTCTCCAAAGTTCATTTTTTTGACACTTCCTTTATCGGTGTGTAAAGATGATCTACAGGTTAAGGTTAAAATCAAATGATAGTAATAGAACTATCAAAATGCAAAAGTGCCAAAATGCCAAAGTGTATGGGATGGAACGAAGGTATAACTGCCACATAATCCTAAAGAATTAATAAACTGCAATTTTTTACTTTTGCAGTTTCTCTGTTCAAGACTTTGGCACTTTGATAATTTACAGTTTGATGTTTAGCAATTTTGCAATTTGATAGTTTTTCACTTGCGCTTTGGTATCACAAAGTACTTGGGATATATCCCCTAATTTTACTGCCGTGCACTTGGTCAAGACTAACATCTTCACCCCCACTAGCTCTATTTTTTTTCTCACCCACTTTTACTCAAAAATTATTTCTACCTTTCTCATTAATTTGAAAATATTTCTCCGCTTTAAGAGTTTTGTTTTTGTTGATTGTGCTTTTTATTTTGCGTTGATCTATTATGCTGAAAACTCCAGCATCTCTTTTGGCTTGAGGAAAGACAGCCAATCAGATGTCGTGTTGGGTAAGAGACCCATTGTATTGACCTTGTAAACACCCAGCAAGATGGTCACGATATGAAGTCCAACAAATGCCAACTTTGGGACGAGCAAATCGGCACCGGGTTGGTTTTTGGCGGCGCCTGTGCTTTCAAAACGACTAAATGCTATATATACAATGGTTTAGAGATGGTATCGACATTTTAAATACACATACTTTGTTGCACAGACATGATGGCTTTGGCTGGCTGGAAAAAAAGCATGGCCGTCACCATGACTGTGAAGATCTGAAGACTTGTGCCGGACATGTAGATCATGATGGCATTCATGGGGATGCTCTTTGCTGGTCCCATGGCAACATCCCAAGCTCTCTATGTGGTCATGTATATTCAGATCATCAAGTCATCATCACCTTTTTTTCGTTCCTACCTTGACTTTGATTTCTACTTCTTGTGCGTCTCTTTCTGCTGCACTCGCCTTGCTCATCGATTTCTGTGTTTTCATCATTTAGAATCGTTTAAAAAAGGAATGTCCCTCCACTCTATTGCTGTTACCTCTGATTTGGCATGCTTTTGTAAAGCGTTGGGCTCATAGCCTACAGGATTAGGAACTTTTGTTCTTTTGAATACATGTTGAATTAGTCGCTGAATAACAAAGCATCCGCCATCAATATATATTACTTTGAGCTATTATTAAGAGACGCGTAGTCAACACCCCACGAAGACATGTTTTTTTATGAGTGTTTTGTATCAACAGCAAAAGTGCGAAGAGAGCTCAAAATGTCGCTGGTAATTTTTTTGGTGTAACTAGTCGTTTTTTGCAGAAGCCGGACACTAGCACTCTCTGCCGGACACTCGTGATTTTTTTGAGTAAGCGATCATAAGCGACATCCGATGCCTTCATCAGATTAAAAACAAGCCCTAGATTTGGTACAACTGATAGCAGTTGGGAGCAGAGTATATAATCCTTCAAAGACCAGTTTTAATCAGATAAAATCCTTTTGATTGTCAGAAAGAATGACTTTGGACTTAAATACAACAAACAGGCTGCTTAGCTGGATACTTATGGAAACAAAGCCTTTACCATTTATGGTTGCTATGACAAAAGAAGAGACCTTATTAATCGCATTTCTTTCAATATGAAATCGAGGTTTTTCTTCTTTCATTGCCAAGTTAATTACACAAAAATAACGATAACAATCTACTAAGAAAAACATTTGCCATGGTAATTTTTCTTGTGGGTTTTTATATTATCAACTTAAATGGGATTTCAAAAGTGGCTCAGGATATGTTTTCTTTTTGCATTGATGGTGATACAAACGGTTGTGAAAGAGCTGATGCAGTGAATCATCTGCACTGGCGCACCAACAATAAAAAAGGGCGTAAACTGTTTACATGTAAACAAATAAACAAAATAATAAAAAAGGGGAAGAGAAAGGACGTGCCTGGAAGAGGAAATAAAATGTATCCTATAAACTTGAGTTTAGCATCTCTTTCTCTCTAATAAATATCCGATTTAAATATAATTCATAATTCTGTAGTGTCAATGAAGAAGAGTTTTTACTATCCACAATATCTTGCACTTTTTATTTCTGGTTTTAGAATGGTTTTTATTTGTATCAACAATACAGTCACGTTAATAAATGCAACTTTCTTTTTCTCAACATATGAAAACAAGTTATGCTCTTTAAAAAAATAAACTAATACAAAGAAAAAACAAAAATAAAAATAAACTAAAAGTCGCCAACTCATAGTTTCACTCTCTCTCCTTAAATATAACCTTAAAAAAAGGGTTTTATTACTATCGATCTATGTTTTCTGTTTATGATCTTTTGATATAAATAATCAACTGCTTTGTGTATGGCGTTTATACAAACGTTTCATTTTAGTATTAAAAACACGACCAAAGTAATCTAGAAGAAACCCTTTTCATCTGCCGGGAAAGTAAACAATATGCAACTCGGTTTTACAGGTGTAAACCTTCATTTTATCTCTATGCATCATTTAAAAAAAGTTGGAATGAAGCCATGTATGTATATCTTGACATTGCCTTGCATAGTGTGCTTTTTGTGGCTATTGCAAGTATGAGTCACTTTCATTTTTAATAAACGAGAAGGGAAAAATATATATAAATATAAACAGTTTGTTTATGTGTATTTTCTTGTGTGTTTAGACCATTTTTTCTTTATGATATCTCCTCGATTTCTATATTTGAAAGCAAGAGAGCATCCCCAGCATGATTGGCTGATACGCCTTGCATTACTTGTTAACCAATGAATTTGCTTGATTTATTTTAGAAAAAGCAAAAATGTGCATGGTTGCACTCATGAGAACGAATTTATTTTTTCATTATTCCTCTTTTCTCGTGTTCAGAGAACCACTTTGCTAATGAATGCTAATTAATATAACAAGTGAAGCATTTTTTTTTTTCATTCTATTCCTCTTTAATATAATGTAAAGAAAGAAACGGTAAAAATGTAAGGTGGTATTGCATAATAGAGAGAGTGAGAGAAAAAACGTGGTTTGCCATGTGCCCCCCTGGAAGAGACTAGACTAAAATAGAATTAGTGTCACTTTTGGATTATAAATTTATATAAAAAGTCTCCTATTCTTCGTCTTTTCCCAGTTTTTTTATTATTTTTTTATTATTATTAAAAAATAAACAAAAACCACTCTATCACTCTACATACATACAATACAATACAATTATGAACTCATACAATAACCACCGCCTTTCTATTATCCAAGATGGTGACCAAGTGCTGGAATCCGCCGTTGATTACCTTTCTGCCGCCGCCTGCATTGCCCGCTGGGCCAAGCAAAGACCCAGTGCCCAGGCCATACTCACACTGGACGGTGGTGAATCCATCCATCTTCCTGTTTATGCTCTTCGTCGTAGAAATGCCGTTGTTGCCAATTTACCTGATGCTCCTGCTATCACTGCATAAAAAACAAAAACAAAAAACAAAAGCTTTTGTACATAGTCGCATTTCATACCCTTTTTCTTTAAAAATAAAAATTATAGACGTTTTTTGCATCTGCAACAAAATACACTATTGGTATTTTTTTTATTAATTTCTGTTCATATATACAAGCTAGGTAATAAGCGAATTATTTTTTAATCGATGATCAAAGAATCACTTTCATCTCGACGGCGTTCATGATCACGTTCCTGTGTTTCAAAAGGGTTTAAAACAAAAAGGAGGGACTGGATTGAAGCATACACAACTTTACCTTCTTCTTCTTTTTCTTCTTCTTATGCTCGCTGTGTGAGTGTCCATCTTCCTCATTTTCATGGCTGTGCTTTCTCTTCTTCTTCTATAAAAGTGGAATCATGGTTTGAGCAAAGAGAAGTCCACATCATGACTTGCTTATTGTACCTTCTTTTTATGCTTTCTTTCACCGTTATATTCACTTGGTGTCTCGCTTGTTGTCAATGTTAATGATATGTGCCTATCTGGATTTGCAGGCGCTTGAGCTCCGCCATCATCCATGCCCAGCATAGAGCTATCAAACTAATATAGAAAATTAATATACCACGCGCGCGATTATCAACGGCAAGCTTACACCTGGAACAGGACCGAGCTTGAGTGAGAAGGCATCTCGAAGTGTATCCTGATCAAGTGGCCTTATTGCTGGTCCTGATTCATGTGCTTGAGGATCGTGTAATAAGCTCATCAAGTAATTGTCGGGTTCAATATCAACAACACCTTTACATATAACATTAGATTGCTATACAAAACAGATGAATGTGTCTTCTTACCAGGCAAGTTGGAGAGATAAGGAAATAGACTTGTTTCCAAACCGGCTGCTCTATTGGGAGGAGGGTATGGACGAACAAACCGATCGTAAATGGGAAGTAAATTAAAGTAGGACAATAGATCATGACTTCCTGTTAATTTTGGTACTTTACTTTCAACACTGGACATTGCGTAATTCAGTGAATAATAAAATACGTAATGACTGTGATGAGAAACAAAGAGTAAAGAGACAAACAACTGCTAAAAACAAAAACAAAATACACATACAAACAATGTATTTTCGTCACGTGGACTGGGATTGAGTGTAGCGACTGACTTTACAGTAGCTGAGTTTGTATGAGTAAAATAAAAGGTTGCTCCGGTTTGGAATTATAGTGTTTAAGATGAATGATAAGGTTTATTGTTAAGAATAGAAGAAAAC